>JAQMYJ010000007.1:5802201-5814343 GCA_030014305.1 Clarias laeviceps | reverse complement strand
GATCTGTAAAGTTATTTGGATTTTTACAACATTATTGTTGAAATACACAGTCCTAAAAAAGGGACGTTTCTTTTTTTCCTGAGTATATATATATATATATATATATATATATATATAGTCACTGGTCTTTTTTTATCGTCTTTCTTTTCTTGATCTTGGTCACTGTCTTTGACCATTCATTCAAAATCCCAAGGATAAAGATATCATTTTGAAGCAAACAAAATGCAGAACCACGAGATTTGCAGTCAAAAGCACAATCAAATTATATGAGAACAAAATTTAACTTTTTATCATCCACACAGTTAACTGAAAAAGGAAACGTTTAAAAGTAAATGCATCTGACACTTGTTGAAAAAGTTGGTGATAAAAAGACGATTTGTTTTATTGATGTCTTGCAGCTGACGGAGGTGGTGCAGGAGCTCGATGAAGACTGATTGTATTAAAAAGGATTGGGATATTTAAACTCAGTACTTGATTGGATTGCATTATTTAGAAAGATTATCCAATCAGGACAAACCAGGCAGAAAAAAAATCAACATTTTGCAACAGCCGTGTGACTAGAAAAGATCACGTTCACGTGCATACAGTTGTAATAAAATTGTGGTTAGACACAGTAGCGTGGTGTTGATAATTTTGATACTGGTGTTTTTAAGGTAGATCTGCACTCCAGCAGGAAAACTGCATATCGCTGAAAATAAACCAAAAATAGGTTGATTTGATATTATTCCTCGAATGTTGTGTGCTCTGATTAATCCTGCTGCAGCTTAGCAACATGTTAATCAAATACCAGCCTGAATAAACAGAGTGTAATCCACAGGACATGTTCCAAAATTTTATTAAACGTATCATTAGTAATTCATCAACCGAGTTTCCTCTTATTGATTTCCCGAGTGATGAAAAGAAGTTGTAGACATTAAGACATCTTTAAAAAAAAAAAAAAAAAAAACACCCTTTTCAAGTACAGGAGAAGAAATTAAATGACGACTGATTGCTTACAGTTTTGTAAAATGTTAAAAAGAAGTTGTTCTGTTAAAACAAAGTTCCAAATTAAGCACTGCTTTCGACTTTAAAGTTAGCATTAATGACATTTATACAAAAAGTCCATCTGTAAATATTTCCACGCCAGTGTGCAGGAAGTCATGTGTCAAAATTCAGTCATTTTCTTATGCGTATCTGCTTTCTTCCGAGCTCTCTGGATAGTCTGCTCCTGAGCCTTCAGCTGCTGCAGTAGTCTACGAGATGCCGAGAGCTTCTCTTCTATATGACTAATAACTGCAGCATCCCTATGAAAAAAGTGAAAAGGGGAAAAAAAAAAACTGTTTAAAAAAAAAAAAAAAAAAACAGGAAGAGAGCGAATGAAGCGATATAAAAACGAGAGATCGGCCTACCTTCCATTTCTCTTGTTTAGAGAGTCTGTGAGGCGCTGGATTTCTCTCTCCACCTGGCTCATCCTCTCAGTGGTCTGAAACAGCTGAACATTAAGTGAGCGCTTGGTGCTCTTCCCTCCCTGATACGCTTCCACACCACTGACGGAGCAGGAAGGAGCTGGAGCAGACCGAGAGGAATCTCCGAGTTTAGAGTTCAGAAAGTCAAACACGTCAGTCCGGGTCGAGGTGGACGACCGCTTTCTCTTCGTTTTTTTCCGTTTGTTCGTAGCTGGGTTGTTTTTGGCGACTGCAGCCTGAGTCTTGCGATGTGTAATCTCAGCACATTGGTCCAGCGAGCTGCCTTTCGGGAGCACCACGGCCTGCACGGGCTCCACGCGGCCTGACAGCGTTTTCCCCAAACCTGCGCACACAACGCAGCGCAAGCATTAAAATCACTACACTAGAGGGAGCTCTAGCAAGATAGTTTAAGGTAGAAAGATGCTGGATTTAAGTTCTGCTGATGCATCATACCTTTTCCTAACTCATAACCCATCTTCAGCAAGAGCTTGGACCCAATTCCACGTGTGTGAGCCTCCCAGCCGCAGAACTCAGCAGTGTTCACTGTGTCCATTTCCTCGTCTTTACCGGAACTGAAAACTGTAGAGAGGATAAAAACAAGTTGAGTTTTCATTTTAATAAACCACAAGTCACTACAAAGCAAGAGTTTGTCTAAATAAACAGGAATTCAAAAGTATAATCATTCTTTCTTTCTTTTTTTGAACATCATGCCAGCTTCTACAGTTATATTGATGGCTAGAGTCAGTTTTTGTTACTTGATATTAAAATTACAGTAGATAAGATGTTTACGAGTATTTTTTTTTCTAAGAACTTTAAAACTAAATTTGGATTTACTTGTTTAAAAACTTTTTTAAAAGTTGTCAACAGAATAAAACAAGTTCCTCACAGGAGTTACAGTCAAATAAAAAACCGTTTGATGGACACAAGGGTTTTTACATTTATGAACACTGTGGTGAATTTTTTTCTTGATAGTAAAAATCTGAGTGTAGCTTTTGAGTGTCCTATTCTACGTCGACAGATTCAACGTAGAAAACTCAAACCTTTGGCGTAGCCTCTGTCACACTGTTCGAGATCATCTTCTGAATCAGAAGAGGAAGAGGAGTTATCGTCCTCCCGCAGAGGAGGAATGAGACCGTCAGCCTCCAGGACGGCTTCCTTCAGCAGCAACGAGTCAAATTTCACAGTGTAGAAGCCTTCCTTGATTTCTGCAAACAGTGAAAGCATATCAAATGTATTGTGAAAAATATAATAGGCATGCTTAGGATTCTGGTGCTCTGGTACTTTGACTAAATTAAAATCAACATACAAGAAGTATTATTAAATTACAGAAATAGACATCTTTGAGCTGAGAGAGGACGTCTCTGCAGACTCATCCTCATCAAAGGCTGCAAGGTCAACTGACTGATTCACAATGTGCGTGGTATACACTTGGAATACAGAATTCCTGCATTCAGCCACATGATCACACAAGAGACCTCTGGCCACCATTGCATGTGTCATAGCATGTACCTCTCCGAGTCTTTATTTATTTTTAATCAGCTCTTTTAAGCGTTTACTGAGCCATGTTTCAGCAATAGCCATAGCAGCTTTGAATCACAAACGGAGGTCCATTAAGAGACTACAACCCACACTGGGCTTCTTTCTGGGACATCTGTGTCTGAAGGCAGTAATGTGCCATCCATAGTGTAAACTTAATGAAGGTAGAGACGTGCCATCTATTCGTTTATGAAGTAACATAACGATCCATGAAATCAGAGAATGCGCTGAGCACAGATGTTGGAGGTAGACACCTACGGAAGAAGAACGGAATAAACGAAAAACTTTTTTCGGTTTTGCTGGTGAATATTCTGCAGACTCATCACTAGAACAAACACTGATACTGGATGCGTTTTAAATACGCACACAGGAGTCAAGTGTCCAATTAGGCATTGTGATGCCACTGACCATCTGGTGGTGGTTGGGAGAGACTACACAGCAGGACATTCCTGAATAATCTGAATTCCGATCAACCACAAGAAAAGAAGGATTTGCACGACAGAACAGTACAGAAGAGAAGATGTGTTTTTAGACTGCGATCCTGTTGAACAGGCATTTTTGACTCTTGTGAAGGGTGAAGAAGGCAGATAGATATTATGCTTGAAGCACCAAAAAGACGACGCACATTAAAATGTAAACAAACTGGATGAAACATGTGCTCCTGCTGCATTCTGGGACTTATTATTCACCTTTATTAACTGCCTTATCCTGGTTGGAGTCCCTGTGGTTTAGGACTAGAGGCTGATAACCTTGCAATGACTTTACAGATTTGCACCGTTGCTTGCATTTGTTTCATTTTTTTTTAAAATGCAAGCCGACCGATTCTGTCTCCCACTTGGAGCTAATAGTCATTTGATGAACAAACATCAATATTGATTAAAAAGCTTTTCACATTGCAGGTGGCTCTCTGCTCTGCTCGTCTTGCTGCGATTCACAAACAAAAGGTTAGAATGTCTCGCTCAGAGGTTTTCATTCAGCAAGTGAAAAATCCCTTATGTCTCACACGCTTTTGTTTCCGTAGCAACCATGTTTGTTTAGTTATAATTAGTAAAGGTTAGAAATGTTGGATGCCGACTCAATATTTGTGCTAGGACCTCAAAAGGGTACATCATGGGCTTTCTTGCTTTCTTAGAGTCTGAAATCACGAGTTGACCAAGGAGGAAAATTCTGCACGAGGTGGATTCAGTAATGTGAATATTTTTACTAAAAACTTATACACATTCCCAACCCAATAAATATGTTCCTTACCAAAATGCACGACTGTATGACTAAGATAGCTTTTCTTAACCTTCAAGAGAGTCAAGGGAGATGCTCACACCATGCATATGGTACATGAACCGTTAAACAGCATCGATTTACAAGGTTATGGTGAATTTAAACATTTATCTCTGCTTCAAAGAGCAATATTTTATCATGACCTGTTAAAATTAGGGCAAAGAAAAGCTAAAAGTCAAATTATGATGGAAATCCTGAAGGGAAAAAAAAAAGAAGCAAATTGAGTGTCACAGCTTTTACAAGTCTGTGAGCCGTGCGATTTAATCGATTATGTAATTTACAGCATCTCAGATTAGAACCGTTATGAAGGCATTACACAGCATGAGTAGCAGACACATCTCAATATCAACTCTTCACAGGAATTTATTGCATATTTTGGATGTCTTTAGCAGTCTTTTACAGTGTAGAAAGTGAAGAAATCAAAATCAGGAAAGACCACTGAAGTAGAAGATGTGTCCAAACTTTTGCCAGGTAGTGTAGCTAAACTTACAAATATTAAACAGTCTAAAATAAATAAATATTTTAATAAAAAATTACACCACAGAAAATACAAACCGTGTGCATGTTCTGGAAATATTTGTGTTTTGCAAGATTATGGGCAGTTGGTGCAACAATGCCACTAATGGACTGAAGATTTGAGCAGAAGATTATAGGAGAAAAAGATTCTAAGTTTGTACAAGACATCACATTTAAACAATCTAAAACACAAGTTACATAGCAATTATTGCATTTTTTGAGGAGTAGTTAATACTTTACAACCTGAGAGAGATATAGCTGCTTGAAACAAATTAGTCAGTAAATTTTGTTGCTCTTGAATTGAAAAAGCACAAGCAGTGGATCATTTATTTTCCAGACTTAGAGTCTCCTGACTTACAGGTTCCCTACTGGACTGGTGGATAGCATATGGGATTTTTACCACAACTGTGGCCAAGGTTCGAAATAGGGAACTGACCCCAGCCACTGATAAATTGGGGAGGTTCGAATCAGGAAGGGGATCCAACATAAAAGCTGAGCCACATCAAATATACAGCCCTAGTGATCCATTGTGGCGACCCCCGATAAAAGGGAGAAGCCGGAGGTGGATAAAACTAATTGCAAAACATTAGGCAATCTACGTTGCCAAACTCAAGGTCAGGATGATTGCCAGGCAGATTTCTCACTCAGCTGCTCGTATTGGCTGTTTTGCAATAGACGCCGTTTACCTTGTGCAAATTTGTGTCCAATATGTTCACCCTCAGTCTCCATTAGCAAGGTAAAAGCAATAATCCCTTTCTACAAACCCATCATTTCCACTAGCTGAAGATGTGAAACTTGTTTAATTTGCCTGCGCACTTGCTAATGGAGTCACTGTGAGCCTCTCACCCTGCCAAGTCTGATTCGCCAAGGAGAAAAATACATCTTATTAGCGCTGAGCAAATGGATTAAACCCATTTACAGAATCGGAAGGTTTAATGTGCTGTGGTATTCATAAGGCAGCAAACTTTCTATATGACTCTTGCTGGTGATCTCAGTCAGACGCACTGAGAATAAATCATGTGAATACTTTGAGAGCTCAAATGTGGGAGAAAACGGAGAGCCTAAAGACTCAGAGGAAAGCGGCCCTAATCTGCGGATCGCTGCATAACATGTGGTTCAACATGAGCACATATTAAAGGAAAGAACAATGTATGACGGTGATGTTTACTGTAAACACAACATCAAACATAACTACATGACTTTTTGATGTTTCACATCAACACCTTCCCCAAAAACTAGAGTATAAAGTCAGGAAAGGACAGTATGTATAAGGAAAGCGTTGACATTTCTTTATTCGGATGGTTTGACCCTCTGAAATAGAAAGAAACATTCCGTCAAGCAGAATGAAGACATGTACCTGTAATTTTGGCAGGATACCAGATGTCGTCATCATGCTTGGCTAAACAGGAGGAACCCTCCTGCATGTTTGTAATATCTGCTTCCAGAAAGGCCCTCAGCTCTGAGACACGCACCACCTCTCCATGAGAGTACCTAAGTGAAAAAAAACAAACCAAAAAAAAAAAAAAAAAAACACACACACACACACACACACACACACACACACACACACAGTCACTAATTTGGGATAATTCTCAGCAAAGCAGAGAAAATCACAAGGAAGTGGGTGCAGCACAGAGCCATGTGGAATAGAAACAAAAATGTGTCAGTTACTCCCGGGTTCAAAACGGACTCTAATGAAGGGGTTTTCAGTTTTGGTAAAGTGTAATTGTGAAAATATTTATTGCAAGTTGCTCCAAGTTTTTTTCAAGAGACTTGACACAAATATGCATTCATATACGTACATTATACTGTATAAACTGTACACTCTAATATGAGCTGTCTCTACAAAACTAGTTAGTTTCTTTAAGAGCCTAAATACGAGTGGTTTAGAAGTTAAACCAGGACTTTTGATAATTGTGCAGAATAACAGAAAACAGTTATGAGAGCAAAAACTCCCTTTATTTCTCTATATAATCCACTGCTACACTAATCCACTTATCCCAGCATTTCATACCATCAAGGTAGAAAGTTTTCTCAGCACGCGAGAGCCATGATAGGACTGCCTGCTTCATGTCTAAAACGCTGGCCTCCTAGGAACAGACATGTGAAAATGGCTTGGACTGTACGAGGGATGTGGCAATAACTACCAGCCGAGTTTCTCAAATGTGAAATTGGTGTTGGTGAATGATTGTGTGTGTAGTTCCCACAGACAGATGTGTGTCTTCTGCAAGTTGGCGGCAAGTTACAGTTCATGGGTACGACTAGATTGAGCTCCGAGTCACCTCAGTTGGGACTGTCATTCACAGATGTATGGACTTCTTTAAAACATTTGCGCCGTTCACATGTTTCACTACGGCCAAAAGTCTCATGATAGAACTTTGCTTGAAGTCTTCTGTAAATGTCAATCAGTTACCTGCCTTCATTCATGAGAAATTTCATCACAAGTCCTGGTTTGACTTGAATGCCCCTCGTATAACAGGCCTTATTTAAAATAGAGTTGACCTCCCCGCAGCGTGGCAGCTGTACCTCTTTCATGCTTACTTTACCTGTCTCTTCTTTCTAGAACTCATACCTACTCCCCTCCTCATTCCTCACACTTTCTTTCCATCATTCTCCCTCTTCTTGTACTTTTTTGTACTCTCTTCTGTCTTGATCTTTTTATATTTCCAGTTCCCTTCTTTCCTAGGGAACACTAATCTCTTGCATCCACTCTGTATCTCCTTCAGATCAGTGCACCAAGAGATCATGGTTTGCAAACTAGATAATATGTCATTTCCGTCCTGATATTCAAGTACTAAACAATGGTTCAAATATACTACATCAACAAGAATTAAAACACAGAAACATCAGACACACTTGGATACCTGCAGCTGTCCATGAAGCGGCACTTGCCTTCCAAAAAGAAATTGCAGGGCTTCATGGATTTGTGTGTAGGATGCACAAAAAGCACTCTAACTTGTGCCTCTTCTCCATCCGATTCCTCGGAGCACACCACCATAGCATTATGGTACTCGAGCGTTCCCCAGGAGGTGTAGAAAGGTGCCCGGACTTTGGTGCCACTTATGTCTACTTCTTCCTCATTCTCTTTTTCATCCTCATCAAGTCCTGGGTCTTGTGCGACCTCACTCGGACCTTCAGACAACTCCGAATAGAAGGCGGCAAACTCATCGTCCAAGCTGGGTCTTTCCTGGGCATCGGGTGGTGTGGTCTCGTGTGTCGTGGTCTGCTCGAGAGACGCCAAGAGTTGGCTCTTTTTGACAGACACCAGGCTAGACTCGGTGAGCTCGATGAGCTGGACCAGATCGTCTTTCAGCTTGAGCAGGTCTGCCTGATCGGAAGAGCTGAGTCCACAGGTGAGTGCAGCCTCCACCTGCTGAAGCTGAGCTCTGTAGCTCTCAATGGCCTGCTCCAGGCTGCCTTCATCCATGGTAGGAGGCTGGATGTCAAGGCATGTGAAATCTGCAGAAATAAACAGTACAAGTGGTGACTTCTCAATGTCAAAACATTTAATCAATATAGAAAGACAGGTTATCTTTATAAAAAAATATATAAATAATAATAAAAAAAGGATTTGTCTATACATTGGTCAGCGATCACTCTTTCAATGATATCTTTACGTCTCATACATTGGAGGACTGGAAACCAGTCTCAGAAAGAAATCTGTCTGTGTGTCTGTTTGTCCAGCCAGATTTTGTCACAGCATCATGCAAAACTGTCTGAACAGAATTTAATGACATTTTGGCAGTAATTAGATATCTGCTTGAAGTTAAACCTGCACCATAGGTAAAATCAAAAACAGTTATGCGACGGATTTAATAATCTACTTAAAATAAATATAATTATATATACAGTGTATATATTAGTTAGATAATCTTAACTGAATATTTTCACTGCTGAAATAACAGCGCTGAATAGGTATAAATGAATTTTAACGCACTGGAGTCATTTTAAGACAAATCTTAATATTTATCCAATCTACTTTTTCAATTTCTCATCTATGATTCACTCTCCAATTACCAAATAGAGAGTGTATTTGGCTGACGATGAAAGAAGTTCAACTTGGTGTAAACATAAACTTTTCTATATCCTCTCTTTCCCATTGATTGTAATTAGATGAAATTACAGTAGATTCTAAATCTTGCCGTGAACTGGGTACAATTTTTCGTACAATCTCCTAATATTTACCCATCAATCCAGTGGAAACCAATACGATATAAGGTCACACCAAACATTTTTTTGTAAAATTACAATTTTTAAAAAATTTAGAGCTTCATCTTTGTTGCAGGCAGACATGTACGTGGGCTTCAACCTGAAATAATAATAACACCGATCACATTAAAACTGATCAGCTTATTTTTTGTTTTCTATAAACTCTTTTCTCATGTCAGGTGTTGTGCTGAGGAAAGCACTATGGTTTAAAAGGTTTGGAGCACACATTAGTCAGATAATTAGTTTATCAACAGTCCCAAGTATATTAGTTTACCTGATAATTTTCAATATAGCAGACACACACCATATTCATACAGTCTCAAAAGCATCAGAACTCTTTATTAGGCTAGTTAACGTACTGTATGCTAGCTAGCTAGCTAGCTAATAGCAAAGCAGTTACCTCAGACAAACCGGCTTGGTAGCATTTAGCTAAGTTACCTGCTAGGACCCTTAGCCGGTATTCATTCAGATAAAAGTATTCTGAATCAGCTCTTCATGACGAAGAATTGCAGTCTAACACGGAGTAGTTACAGTGCTTCACTCCATTAGAAAATTATCTGCTTTTCCTTTCATTTGTTCAAATCCGCGACGCCATGCTAACACCTCTGTGTAGTGCTGAGAGCAAAGGAAGAGTCGACTCTTTCAGATGATTCGGAGCCGACTCGAACACAAGATATACTCTATTACAGTATATACTGTATTTCTATACTGGATGTGATATGTTAAAGATCGACTGTTTGTAATAAATTGTATTAAAAGATATGAAGGAAATGAAGCACAGACAGAGCAAATACAATAACATTAACTCAGGGATGGGTACTGTATGTGTTGATGTGCATTTCAAGACAAATAATGTTACTTTGTGAATAAGAAGTTAAAGTAAGGTTTATTTCATGAAACATTTTCAGTCACTGTTAGGGAATAAAAATAATTACAGAAAAATGTTCTGTTTAAGACCAAAAACAAAAATCACAGTCGTTTAAATCAAACGATTAAAATCTTACTGGTGATCACACTTATTCGAACTCCAAGACAGGTTTGCTGTGGAGCGGCCAGTGGTAGAAACACAGGAAAGCATTGTTGTAATAAAGATGAAAGAAGCAGAGTCGGTGTAATAGAAGTTCATACCCTTTATTACACTCTCACTCATTGTCAGGGCACGAGGTGGGGTACACCCTAGATGGGGTGCCAATCCTTTGCAGGACACACACATATACACACACTACAGACCATTTGGGACTGCCAATTAGCCTAATCTGCATCTTTTTTTTGACCGTGGGAGGAAACAGGTGTACCCGGAGGAAACCCACTAAGCACGATGAGAACATGCAAAACCCATGCACACAGACCCGAGGCGGGAATCGAAGTCGGACCTTACAGCCCAGAGGAAGGCATTGTTGGCATAATGATAAGAGATGAGAGAAGGAAGGTCAGTGTAATAGAAGTTCATACTCTGGCTTACAACTTTGAAAAAAAAATAATAAATGGAAAATAAATAAATAAATCAAGTATCATGTCTCAACTATCAAGTTTTACTTACTTTAAATGGAACTATAAATTTTTGTTCACGTTTTTTCCCTAATCAAGTTGATTTAGGATACACACTGACCAGCTACACCTGTCCCCCCCACTCATTCATACAATTATGCAATTAACCAATCATCAAACAGCACAATACATCATAAGAATATTGGCAGCTACATGGTTCCTCGTACCAGTGGCTCTTCTGAATATTACCAAATATCTCCTTAAATTTTTCATTAGTTAGTTATCAGTTTACCGTAACTTAAATAATCACCCTTTAAAAACTGGAGCAGAAAAGCATCTCCAAATATACAATATGCCAAATTTTGAGGTAGATGGGCTACGAAAGCAGAAAACCACATCAGGTTCCTCTCCAGTCTGTTGAGGACAGGAATCTAAGGCTGCAGAGGACACTGACTCACCCAACCTGGTCAGTTGAGGATTTGGGAAAAACCTGTTTTTGGGAAATGTGTTTTCTATATAAATATATATTTTTTCCTAATTGACTTTGTAAATCATGCTTATTATATTTACTACCTCGAAAGTGAAAAATACATAACAAAAACAATGTTTTTGATTAATTGGAGCAGTAAACCTTGCACAGCTTAAGAAAGACATCAGAAACAACTACTGTAAATATTTTAATTCATCTTTGAAAAACAGCACCACAAGAGTGTGTATTAAAATACATTACATACATACAGGGTACAATCCTAAATTCCATTGCTTTAGTTATGTTCTGGACAAATGTCCAGTATGGTGCAAGTGAAGATCAGACTGCTTTGCTTCGACTTCCCACATGAACCTGAGTAGCAGCTTGAGGGATTTACAAAGTCAGTTGAAAAAGGAAGATATCTTGCTTTGTGACTTTCCTGCACAGAGCTGTGAAACTGTTAAAAAAAAAAAAATTATAATAAAAAATAAATTTTTAAAAAAGCACAACGCATTAATACCACAATGTAGACACATGTTGCATTTTAAAAAATAACATGAAAATGTTCAGTTCCTGCAAAGATCGTACTGTATATAGTACTACCTAAGTGCTAATAAAGTGTGCGTACACACACATATAATGTGTTCATTCATTCATATACATTTGTTTTAAAATGTACCTGAAACTGGGGGACTGGACTGGTCCGAAACCTCATCTGAATCCTGGCAAGCCCCTGGGACACACCCAGTCAGGCCTGTTAACATCTCAGAGAATTGCTGACGATGATGAGGTGGAATGAAGACTGCTAACCCTAATAAAATAGTTAAAGACAGTTTAACAATCCAACATTTTTCGAGCAATCTGGTAAAAAAAAAATAAATAAAAAAAAAAAATAAAAAAATAAAAAAAAAAAATATATATATATATATATATATTAATTAATTAATTAAAAAATATTGGCACTAAAATACAGAACCCCTAAAAAAAAGTCCCAAAAAGATTTTTGATTTAAATATTATAGGCACACAATATTGCACTTTACAATCCATTTTTGTACTATACTGTCACACTGCTGCTATCTGTCTTGCACTTTACCTTATGAATTCCTTCATACTACTAAACATTTACATATATGTGGAGGTATATTTGCACCTAATATATGGCCCTTTCCTTGCACGAACAATAGACCTTTGGATATATTTTT
>JAQMYJ010000007.1:5773567-5790387 GCA_030014305.1 Clarias laeviceps | reverse complement strand
CTGTAGGAGGAAACCGGAGTACCCGGAGGAAACCCACCAAGCACGGGGAGAACATGCAAACTCCATGCACACAGAGACCGGAATCGAGTCTGGCCGGGAGTCGAACCCGGACCCTGGAGGTGCAAGGCGACAGTGCTAACCACTACACCACCGTGCCACCTTGAAATAAATCTAAACTAATATAAAACATATCAAAGACAATACTTGTATTATATCTGCCACTTTCTGCAGTCCGCTGGTGTTGAGAAAAATGCCAGGCTCTGAATTCAAGAGAGTTGTGTGTTAGTGAGCTCATTAACATGTAACACATTATTTACTATCCATCCTTAAAACACCTACTTCCTGCCAAATATCCTGTGATCTGCTCCATCGCCTCCACGATTGCAGTTTTGGTGTCGTAGTTGACGTGGGCCTTTTTAAAAAGCTCATAAATAAAGCTGAGGAAAAAAAACGAGAAAAGAAGAAAACACACATTCTTTCTTCCGTACAAAAAGAAATATTACACTATAAAAACCTGTGGTATACTACCACTACCTGGTACTTCCCTTTAGAGGAGTGTTAGTAAAATATACTGCCTAGCCAAAAAAAAGTCAACATTTCAGAAGGACCTGCATTAAGCAAAAACAACAACTAAGGACAGGACCGAAATTACTGGAACTTGGTTAAGAACTGGTTAACGCATCAGAGCTATGTTTAATAGTGAAATTAACCTAATTTACACACACACACACACACACACACACACACACACACACACACACACACACACACAGGATTGGGACTAAACTGCAATGTGTCCACTAGTAAACCAATTGTTTGTGAGACTAATGAGAAAAAAAAGGCTTCAGTTTGTTGGGATCATAAAGATTGAACTTTGAACCAATGGAAAACAGATCATTTGGTCTGATGAGTCCAGATTGAGTCTGTTCCAGAGTGCTGGGTGCATCAGGGTAAGAAGGGAAGCGCATGAAGCGATGCACCCATCATGCACAGTGCCCACTGTACCAGCCTCCGGAGACAGTGTTATGATCTGGTGTTGCTGCAGTTGCTCAGGTCTAGACTCGGCAACATTTTGTGGCAATAAAACGAAGTCAGCTAACGACCTGAATGTACTGAATGACCAGGTTATCACAGCTTCTAGTTTTTCTTCCCCGATTGCACAAGTATATTTCAGGGCTAAAATTGTGAAAGAGTGATTCTGGGAGCATGAGGAATCTTTTTTACACATGAACTGGCGACCAGATTGTGTGCTCTTATCAAAGGTAATTGAATGAAATGTTAGTGTGTGACTTTTTTTGTTGACCAGACAGTGAATAAAGAAATGAATGCCTCAAAATCTTAAAATACCCAACACTCTGATATCAACTAAAGGCCCTAAAGAGAAAGAAAAGTGTTGATATCAAAGCTAGTTTGAATACCGACTGGAGGCTAAAAATCAGCGTGAAGTATCTGTGACAAACATAAATACAGTACTGTGCAAAAGTCTTGACTCCCGCCGATCATTTCACATAATTTGCTTCCAAAAAAGCCAGACTTTGTTGTATATTTAATGTAGTCTTGAGACATAGTTCTCCAGGCTTCCTGAAGGACTTTTTGGCTCTCGTTTTCAGTCCAGTCTCATTTTCAGTGCCCTGCACCCGAGTAGTTTCAAAGGAATGATCTCAATCAAATTAATGAAGCATAAAAAAAAAATTAAAAAAAACATCTAACTTAAGGCATGAACCGATGAGAACAGGTGCAGATGATGACAGATGTTCTGGCCCGTGATTAGTATATTGCAGATGCTGAATGGTTGGAACAGACAAGAGGGGAAACGAGGTCGCTGCTGAGGTTGTTACATAAACACCCAATTTTTAAATTGTATCTTTAGACACTTTGCCGCCTGTCGCAGTAAAACATTTGTTCCAATTTCTTTCATTTAATTTACATAAATAAATTTGATTTAATATGAAAAAATTTGAACTCTTCATTTATCTTCATAAACATAACTATAGATAGTTTCAATAATGATAAAAGTGAATGAAATTGTACTTATGGACAAATTTTAATGCTTAAATGCAAAAAAAATTATATTTACTTTGTAATAATTTTATAATGAGAAAAGTTAATGATATTCGACTATTTTTTCACTTGCAAATAAGTCTATGCAGTTTTTTAAAGTATGTTCGATATAAATAAATTGACAACCTACATTACAATAATAAACATGTTTTTGTAATCTAATAATCTAATAATCTTTTCATCGTCTTGTTAATAGAAAAGCCCTGCTTTAGGAGCTCAGGTTATTGATGCAGTCCATTCTCATATATTAAAAATGTGCACTTACAATAATATATTAAAGAAATTGGTTTTGACAGCCCTTATTTATGGGTTTAATGCAAGAAAATTAATAAAACAACAGCCAAGACAGATGACCCACCTGCCAGGCTTGGTAATCCCCTGGTTATTGGACGGCATCTCAAAGTCATTTATGGTAATCTCCAGGTCCATTAAAATTTCTATTGAAAAGAAAAAACAAAAGGTAAGTCAAACAACACGACATCGCTAAAGCCATTTCACTCAGAACAACGTAATCTTTGTTACTTACGCTTTATTTTTGCGATCGTAGTGATGTCCAGGTTCAGACCTGTAGAACAGACAAGTGAACAGATTTAACATCGACATGGAGCCGACTTGGAAATGTGTGACAGGCCATCATGAGCCGAACCTGAGCTCAAAGCTTCACCACTGAACTCCTCTGAAGATTCTCCCTTGCCGACATCTGAGGCCTGCTCTCGCAAAAGCTTGTCCACTGCATCGATGGCTGACGTCAGATCGTAAGGAGTCAAGTCAAACGAGGTGGACTCTTCACACATCTTCTCCTGTACGATGGAGGAAGAGTTAGAATCAACATTTAATGGAAATCTTCGACCAATCCCCACCCACCCGACTAACACACACACACACACACACACACACACACACACACACACACACACACACATATACATACATACAAACCCTTACCACGTTATGTGCTTCATCAAAAATGACCACTGCTCCTTTAAGCTCTATGTTGTGTGCGCGACGACTCTGGGAGACAAACCAGATCATTTAAGCTCACACGACGATGGCTGGAACAACCTGACTATGTGGAAAAAAACTCCTCTCCTCACCTTTGGATCGAGGAGGTAGTTGTAGGGCATGAATATGAGGTCAGCGTGCTGCTTTAGTGAGCGAGACAGATAATAAGGACACACTCTGAAAGAGAAATACATAGATAATAGAAAATAAAATTTACATTTCACAATTTATTATAAATCTGTTCGGGAAATAAACACCGTACCTTTGCTTTTTTCCAGCTTTCACAAGATCTTCCACATCAAGGATGGAATTGATGATATCTTTGTCAGTACTCTTTTCTAAATATAACACGAGAATAGATCAGCGACAAGAATTTACACGTGCTTTGTTGAACATGTCATGTTCAAACTTACCATCGACGTTATTGTAGAAGACACAGGAGCGGGTTGAAACTTTTGCTCTACACGAATGAACCTGGATTAAAAGAGAAGAAATTATACTTCAGTTAACATTGCGATACTATATAAATATGGCGGTACAGTGGCGTAGTGGTTAGCACTGTCGCACTGCACCTCCAGGGTCTGGGAGTTTGCATGTTCTCCCCATGGTGAGTTCCCTCAGAGTTTTCCGGTTTCCTCCCACATTCCACAGACATGCTGATTAGGTTAATTGGCGTCCCCAAAATGTCCATAGTGTATGAATGTTCATCGGCTCGTTACAGTGAGCACATTGGTACTACCACCAACTATAATCATCATTGGAACTGGCCTCCATGGTCCCTTGTTGGACTACAGAGGTTCCTAGATGGATGGACGGACTATATAAACAAACACACCAACCACTTCATTAGACACATCATGCTTGTATTTGGTTGGATCCCCTTTTGCTTTCAGAACTACCTTCATTTTTCATGGCATAGATTCGACAAAGTCCTGGAATCATTCCTTAGAGAGATTTCAGTCCATACTGACATGATAGCATCACGTACTGGACTGTCCTCTTCAGCTCAACCCCAATTATCTTTTATTTGGTTTTGGGCAAGGGACTGAGACAACCATGTCAAAACTTTACCCGTGTAAGCACTGAAGCTTTGGATGCTTTAAATCATTGCACATGTAGAAAATCCAACCATCACCCAGTTCCGTGATAAAAAGTAACGTAATTTTTATGTTTGTATTAGAGGTGGTCCAATGTTGCCTTTCCTCTATAATCCTACATGGGCTGCCCTTTATTTATATGTTGGCAGAAAGAACAGCATCCTCTGTGATAGAGGTGAATTATTTGCTAAGCTTGTCTAGAATCGCAATGAAATCAGATAGAGTAATTAATACTGAATAAGGACATTTTTTAAAAATCATTTCGAACAGAATCGACATCTAGGTATCGTGATGATATTGTATCACATGGTCGCCGGTGGCAGAGTGGTTAGCACTGTAGCCTCGCACCTCCAGGGTGGAGGGTTCGATTCCCGCCTCACATGGGGTTTGCATGTTCTCCCTGTGCTTGGTGGGTTTCCTTCAGGTACTCCGGTTTCCTCCCACAGTCCAAAGACATGCAGATTAGGTTAACAGACATTCCCAAATTGCCTGTAGTGTGTGTGTGTGTGCCCTGCGATGGATTGGCACCCAGTCCAGAGTGTACCCCGCCTCATGCCGAAAGTCTCTTTGGATAGGTTTCAGGCCTCCGTTACCCAGCATAAGCGGAATAGAATATATGAATGAATGGTCCCTGGTGATTCACATCCCTATTATCTGGATAACCGTTATTTGTTTTTAGATTAAAGATCCCGTATTTTACAATTTTTTTAACAAGTTGACAAAAGCCTCAGACCTCACTTAAAATGTGTATTAATGCTCCAGTTTTTTTAAATCCTCTGTCTTTAAAGGCATTTGCTATTTCCATGACCTGTACCTTGACATGATTGCTTTCTTGCTTCAGTACTTCCTGGTTGATACACAGTTGCTCTCTGGAGCCCAGAACACAAATCTTCGGCCTGTAATTAAAAGGTAATTTTGAGCAAAACACTTAAAAGCAAGATAAGCAAGTGTGTTACTTTCCCCAAGCACGAACCTTCATCGAGACTTTTAAATAAAAGAACATGAGAAACTACCTTGAAAAGCATTGTAAGCTTTCTCGCAATTATCAACCACCATCACTGACCTGTAGGACGTGTTCTTGAGCTCGCTGATCACCTGCGTCAACTGTGAATGTGTCCTCGATGCGTAGATGATCTTGGGAATGTCTGTGTAATACGCTGCAAGGAGAGGGTTTAAACTGAATCAAAGTCTTGATTCACACACTTTGATGCCAAAAGTTTGGAAAGGAAACAAGAGTCCACAAAGTTAAGGTCAAATTAAAAGGAACATTCAGTGCATCAGTCCGCTGCGCGAGTCGTAAACTTGGAACTCTACTCATACCTGGCATTTCACCGTCAGTCGCTGATGTTCCCCAAGATGACATCGGCCTGTCGGGAAAAAGCTCGGCTCCCCCCATCCTCTCTGCAATCTTACGGGCGGATATGGAGTCTTTGAAATAAGCCCTCCAGCCAAGCGCGGCACAAAGCAGGCAGAGGGTTTTCCCCGTTCCAGTTGGACTCTCGAGCACTCCATTTACTTTCTATAACAGGATAATAACACTGCATGAACTGAGACTTGACTGAGACATCCATCAGCTGCACAAACCTAACAGATCTTATAAAAACCTCATCGAAACCTCAACTTTAATTTAGATGGATGTGAAATCTCATTGGCCAAAGCAAAGA
This sequence comes from Clarias laeviceps, assembly GCA_030014305.1. Classification (NCBI taxonomy): domain Eukaryota; kingdom Metazoa; phylum Chordata; class Actinopteri; order Siluriformes; family Clariidae; genus Clarias; species Clarias laeviceps. The sequence continues at coordinate 5,784,563 of JAQMYJ010000007.1, read as the reverse complement.
ATTTGAATAATGTTCAGCAGAAATACACCCCTAATGTGATTCCAGGATATTAAAATAAACAATCATTATAACTATATACAGAAGTGGTGAAAAGTATCCAGACAAAAGTGAAATCCAATGTTTTAATTATATTCTCAAATTTTTAAACTAATTGATTTGTTTAAAATAAGTGATCAGTTTTCGGTGGTCTGAGGGTGCACCTGGTGCCGAAACAATCGAGTATAACCATTACTGGTGACGAGACCTGGATTCATCACTACGAGCCTGAGAGTAAACGGCAGGGTACGAAACGAAAACATCCTCAATCGCCGACCGAGAAAAAGGTCCAAAGTCATCCATTAGCTGCTTTCAGTTTTCTGGGATTCTCGAGGTCCAGTATTGGAACATAATCAGAAAAAAGGTTCAACAGTCAACAGTGCTCATTACAGTGAGATGCTGATTGAAGAGCTGAAGCCTAAACTTCGGATTAAATGCAGAGGACTGCTATCCAAGGGCGTCGTGATCATGCATGACGATGTACGTCCGCACAGCTCTTTACACCTATTTACAAAATCGCTTCAATGTCTAAGACGACTTGGTTTTTAATTATGTCAAAATCAATTAATTATTAAAACTGTCAAATCTATTTCAAAATAAAACCTTTTGTGAAACAGTCACACCAATGACATACTATATGGACAAAAGTATTTTGCCAAACCTGCAATGATATTGTACGCAAATACATATACTTTATTATGGAGTTGGTCTCCCTTTTGCAGGTATAATGCGTCCACTCTTCTTGAAAGGCTGTTCACAATATTTTGGAATGTTTCCGTGGGAATTCATTCTGTAGAGCATTTATGAGGTCAGGCACTGATTTTGGACGAGAAGGCCTGACTCGCAATCTCCGTTCCAGTTCATCCCAAAGGTGCTCGATGTGGTTGAGGTCAGGGCTGTGTGTGGGCCAGGCAAGTTCTTCCACACTGAACCCATCTACCCATGTCTTTATAGTCCTTGCTTTGTGCAAAGGAATAGAGAAGGGCCTTCCTCAAACTGTTGCCACGAAGTTGGAAGCATAGCATTGTCCAAGATGTCTTGGAGTGCTGAGGCATTAAGATTGCTCTTCACTGTGGATAAGGGGCCTGATTGAAACACCTAAATTCAATAACTAACAGGTTTGGACAAATACTTTCAGTGTATTTTGGGATGACTGATATTTATTTCATATTATTAATTATAATCAATGATTGTTTCATGATTTTAATGTTTATAATATATTGATGTTACTGTAGATCAGATTTATTTCATGAAAGAAATATATTTATATCAAAAGTACTGGTCCCACTTTGATGCATGATCATAGTGACAAGACAGTTCTTTGAATCTGGCATTTTTTTAATGCTACAATTATAAAAATATTGAACATCAAAGTAAAAAACAAATTTAATGATTGAAAGTACATACTATATTTTCTGGGGACAAGTGGCCTGATTGAAACACCTGCACTCAATAATTAACAGGTTTGGCCAAATGCCTTTGTCCATATGATGTAGTTTGGGGTGACTGATATTTATTTTATATTATTAATTCTTTGATAAGATATTTATATTATTTTTAATCAGATTTACTTCATGAAAAAAAACATCTTTAGATGAAAAGTATATGATCCCACTTTGATGTATGATCAAAGTGACCAAGACATTCCTTTGAACTTTGCCTTTTATTTAAAAAAAAAAAATGCTACAATCAAACATTGAACTTCAAAGTAAGAACATTGAAATTCTAAACATATACAAGTAATTTGTCTTAAGCTCATTTAAATGATTTTGGCATCAGCAAAACTAAATGACAGCATTTGTTTGTATCAAACAATGTAGACATTAATCATTACATGATTAATGTCTTTAAACTTTAAATATAATTTGTTTACAGCTGATCTGATGTTTAGCAGTGTAGACGTTTGTTTACATTTTAGGCAAGGTGTTAGATCTGGAAAAAAATAAGTTTTTAAGAGAGAAATATTAAGCACAAACAGAGCATGATGTGACTTACGTTTTGCAGACACTCGATCACTTTGCTCATGTAATCTGTCTGGCATGGATACGGAGTGAACGGGAAATCCACACTAACTCCTCTTAAAGTAAGAGAAGCCATCGTGCTACAACCAGGAACTACCCTAAACACTCAAACAACATAGTCACTGCATAAAATTAAGATTTAAATCGATTTTAATACAATAGTCTAATGCCCATGTTTACCCCAAAGACCCATCAGATCACCACCCGCCCCGTCCTGTGTTCATGATAGCGCGCTATATCTCTTCTTCGTCTTTTTTTTTTTTACCACTTGACGAAATATGTTCAAATGTACGCGACTGCCATCTACAGGTGACAGAGCTGTAAGCGCCTCAGAGTGTCTGAGAAAGGATCCTGCTACACAAACCGGAAGTACGTTGTAGTTAAAAAAATAAAAAAATAAAAATCATAATCATAAAATCACTGATATACTTATCACTTCAAATATCATTAAAAAGTCTCGTTTTATCACTGTTTTGAACAGCAAATATATTAACTCACTACTGTCTATACCGCTTTATCCTGTATACAGGGTCGTGAGGGGGCCTGTAGCCTTTCCCAGGAGACTTAGGGCACGAGACGGGCTACACCCTGGACAGGGTGCCAATCCATCACAGATGACACTCACACGCTCATGCACACATTACATTCAATTTGGGAACGCCGGTTAGCCTAATCTGCATGTCTTTGGAGTGTGCTTCTGAGCTGATGCGGTATGTTTGGGTGGTTTGGAGGTGCAAGGCGACAGTGCTAACCACAAAGAACCACAAGGAACTTGCCGCCTCAGGAATACACACAATGGCCAAAGATACGTTGACGTTGACTGTTACGCCTAAATGATTGTGCTTGTGGTTTGAAACTATACTAAAAAGAAATTCCATCAAGACATGGTTTGTAGAGTGGGGGAACTTAAGTGTCCTGCACAGAGCACTAACATCAACCCCATTATAACGAATTGAAACTCTGACTGTGCCCCAGTCTTCCTTACCCAACAGCAGTGTCTGACCTCACTAAATCTAAAATTGGATGTTCAACAAGCACATACGAGGTGGTATCAAAAGTTTTTGAGACTATTTTTATAACACGCCTACAGATGGCAGCCCAAGTCACAGTGTGCCAAAATACATCGTCCGGTGAACATCAGGATCGGAAGCTGTGCAACTGGTGCTATTCTGACCACAAGTGTTACCATGTCTCATATTTTTCCATGGCTATCTGAAGAACATCACTTGGAAGATGACGAGAGATGAGGAAGACCTTCAACAAGCTCAACCCCCGAAAATGCCAAAACCATTCGGCAACTTGTGCATGATGATTGTCAGAGAACAATCAAAAGGCTAGGCAGGTCCATAGCTCGACCAAGCGTGCTCATTTTATGACCTCGTTTTGTTTGACATTCACAGCATTCTCCATCCAGAATATGTCCCTAGGTGCCAGACCATCAATAGCAAATTCTGTTGCCAGGTTTTAAGGCATCTGGCGAAAGCGACCGGATCTGTGACATGCAAATCTCGAAACGTTTTTGATATCCCCTCATATGAGTGTGATAGCAGTGTCAAAAAACTTTTGGCCATGTATCCATAACACACCGAACCAATACGGTTGAGTTCTTTATAAAAGATGGCTTTAAGAAAATTTTAAGAAAACGTTGGCTTATATTGATTATATAACATTGATATTGATTATATGCTGTGACATTTCCTTGCGGAGTCTTACTTACTAGGGGAAGGTTTGGATTTTTTCATCTGTCTTAAATCAAAATTGAGGTGCATATAAGTATATAACCATAGGTCTTGGTTGTTATAAGTATATCCCTGCTCCGCACACGTATGGTGAAGTTTGTCACCCAGAAAGTTAGTATGGTGTAAGTAATCAGGGTCAAATTCCACAACCCTTGTTCCGTGCAAAAGTGGATTCCAAAATTCAGCGGAGATTCAAATTAGGCTTCTGCAGTCCTACTGAGATTAATCAAGTTGGTATACTGTATTTCAAAGTTATGATGTACAGTATTTAGTACAAATGTAACTATTGTATTTTCGCTCGCCCTTAAAGTCAATCTTGGAATGCATTTGTACATGTAACAAAGGTTGAGAAATTTGGCCCTGATTACTTACAGTTCTGAGTGACAAACTTGACAAACAGTCGGTGTGCAGAGCAGAAAGGTTATAGCAACCAAGACCTATTGTAATGCACTTATATGCACTTCAACTTTAATTTAAGACTTTTAAATCTCAGAGGCAGGCTCTGTGTCCACAACAATAAACATATTTAATTTAATAATTTTGAATTGCTTAAACAGCATTATTCTAACTTAGCAGAAGATCTAGTTGAAACGTCCTGGTCGAGATCATTCTCTGCTTCCTGCTAAAGGTATCTATTTATTTTATATTAAAAAATTCCTTTTGTATATATAATTTTGTTCCTTCTCACCAACTATAATACCCAGGCTATTTTTAGACGGCAGTGTGCATGCTGTTTATTTTCCTGACTGTACTCATTATGAAAGATCTATTTTTAGTATCCATATACATGGCTGTGGTTGGCATTCATGAGACACAGTGATGCAATTATAACATTCATTATATGAGCACCCAATGAGCACAAGAATGCTTGTAGATCTAGAGTTTAGTTTTGAAGCTTTTGTAAAGGAGGACAGGTTACTGTTTTAGCTTTTTTGGCATCACCACTTCACAGCTGCAGAGTCTGGGATTGGGTCCTGAGATCGGGTTGCAAGTGTTGCAAATGTTGTGCGTATCATTGGTTCTTAGCTCGACTCCTGGAGGACCACTGCCTTGCACATTTTAGTGTTTTCACAGCTCGCAGCACACCTGCTTTAAAAGCAGAGCCCTCTGAATATCATCATTAACTGATCAATTAGCCCACTTTACTCATTCCCTGCAAAGATTGCAAGAGCTATTTAAAAGCTGATTCTTTTGCCTTTATGCTCTTTCCATGTTTAAGATCAGGAACAAAGAATATTGTGTTTCTAACAACGATTAAATGGAGAAAATTGTCACACATGTTATGCCAGGTGTTTAAAACTCTGGTGTTACACAATCTCAGTACTCAGTAATGTAGGGTTTCTCAAATACAGTTATATTAGAGCAGTGCTCTGCATGATTTCACAATTTCTTTCATCTCAACAAACCTGATCCAAATTATGGAGAGCTGGATAATTAGCTCATGAGCTAGACTACGTAGGTGTGATGGGAATAGGGATGAGCAATCCTAATATCATTTTCAACCTAGAAAAAACTTTGAAGTCTTCTTCTGTGTATATATAAAAATGGAATTTGTAATTTTCCACAGCAAAAATGTTGGTATTCTGCTTATTTAAAGGGATAATGCAGGGAAAAAAACAACAACTAAAGTGTTCTGAAGGTCAACTGAAAGTCAACATGAATCTCACTCACTCATTCACTCGTCTATACCGTTTTATCCTGTATACAGGGTCACGGGGCACCTGGAGCCTGTCCCAGGAAACTTAGGGCTCGAGACAGGGTACACCCTGGACAGGGTGCCAATCCATCACAGGGCACACACAGACACACACACTCACACGTTCATTCACATACTACGAGCAATTTGGAAACACCAGTTAGCCTAATCTGCATGTCTTTGGACTGTGGGAGCAAACTGGAGTACCCTGTGGAAACACACCGACCACAGGGAGAACATGCAAAGTCCATGCACATAGACCCCGAGGCAGGAATCAAACCCAGACCCTGGAGACAGTGCTATGCCACCGTGCCGCTTAATTTAATACTGAGAAATATAATCATAAATTTGCTTTACATATGTTTTTTCACATCTGCACTATTGTTAAATTCTGTATTTTATTATTAATAATAATAATAATAATAATAACAAGGATCATGAAATAAAGCAGAGTCATACTGGGTCTCATGTAAATCTCATATAAGTAAATATGCACACACACCTTTTCCCAGTCATCAGTTTCGCTTGGTATCATACCATGCAACCTGCATTATTCTTAAAGCTTTGTCACATCCCTTTTTTTAGATGCATTATAAAGTGCTAATTCCTATTGCTGCTACATTTACGAAAAAAATGTTATATTCGCCAGAGAAAAGCAAATTCTGTTTTAAAATTAAACTTCACCATACAGTACTTCCTAAAATCTGTTTCCCACATAGATAGATTTTGTACCAAAGTGGACTGAGATGCAAAGGCACAAAAATAGGTACAAGCAGACAGACAAATCTAAAGTGTAGAAGCAAGCAAGAAATCAGGAATGATGCAAGGTCATACACAGAACAGCTAGGCAGATTATCAAGACCTTACAGAATTTACACAAATGGGTGCAATCAGTAAAGCAACACATCAAGTGGTCGTGGCCATGTGCTTTATATAGAGACCAATCAGGAAAGGAGTGGAACTACAGAAACCTTATACAGTATTCAGTGGAAGTTGACCTCTGGACGTAATAAGACAACTCCGACCTAAACTTAAAGTCAGTTTCTGTTTCTGAACCTGCAACAGGGTTCCCCCATATATGTGCATCGTCTAGATTGTTCTTTACTGGGACTCAGGATGTCTGGAGTTGGGTACTGTGTGAACACTGTAGGTTGATGATCCCTCTATCTCCAGGAGTGGTTCGGCGTAGGGTTCGAGAGAATGAAAAAGTCAAGTCAAATCAAGGTAAATTTTTTTGTTGTCATTGCTCTGGATAGCTTGAATCCATTGGAATGAAATATTGTTTCTCCAGGATTATTGTGCAAAACATAACAGTTTGCAAGACTACATTAATTGCAAATAAACAACAGTGTGTGATGGACATTGACTGAAAATTGTAAACCATTTGTAGGGAAGCAGTACCTTATGTTCCATAAAGTGTCAAATGCAGATTGCAAAGTGCAGGTGTTCAGTGGTATTTAGTCTCACTGTGGTTAGGTGTTTGATCCACTTATCTGGATAAGTGTTAGGAGCCAGCAGGGTGTTGAGTACTGTGACTGCCTCAGGGAGGAAACAGTTGCAAAGTCTGCTTGTACGTTTGTACCTTCTGTCAGAGGGTACATCCATGAGAAGGGTTATGGAATCGTCCCAATGATGTTGGCTCTGTGGATGCAACGGTTGATTTATGAGGTGTTAATGATGGGTATAGAGACACTGATGGTGTTTTAAGCTGTTCTTACAAAACAATGTAGGGTCTTATGGTTGAATACTATGCCATTCCCATACAACAAAGTGAGACAGCTGATATAGATGCTCTCTATTGTTCATTTAAAGAAGATTGTAAGGATGTGAGGGGTGAGGTATTTGTGTTAAATACATAGGAAGTGGAGGCTCTGCTGTGCTAGCAGGTGGTCCAGGAGAGGTCCTCAGTCATGTGCACATTGAGAATCTTGAATCTCTCCACAGTTGTTCTGTTAAGGGGTGAGAGGTCTCCTCAAGTCCTCTTAACATCTCTTTAGTCTTATAAGCATTGCAAGAGAGATTGTTGCATCTGCATAATTTTGCAACCTTTTTTAGTTCCTCCCTGTAAGCTGACTCATCATTGTTGCTGATGAGGGCCACAACTGTAGCGTCATCAGAAAACTTGATGATGTGATTTCAACTCATGAGTCAGCAGGGAAAACAGCAGTGGACTAAGCACACAGCCCTGGGGAGCGCCGGTGTTCAGTGTGGTGGTGCGGCAAGTGTGTTTGCCGGGTCTCTCAGTAAAAAAGTCATCCTAGACTTTTTTACTTTTTTACGTTTGCAGAGGGAAGTGTTCAAACCCATCAGGCTCAGCTTTGTTATCAGTTGTTGTGGGATAATTGATTGAATGCTAAACTCATGTCTGTGAGCAGATGGGTCAAGGACAGTTGTATGGTAAGAAATATGGTGTCCTCTGTAAAGCAATCTGGGTGGTGTCTAAACTCTAAAGTGGCCAATAAGCGTAGGACTTAACTATGCTGCAAAAAGTAAGTTTGAGTCTCAGGTCCTGTGTGAAGTGCCAGACAATCTGCCCTGGACATAATTAAGGTCATGGTTTATGATGTTAGACTGCTTGATGTTGCTTCTGTCACCAGATGGCTTGGACATGTGCTGCCTCACATGTTTGTTTACTTTTTCACCAGATTCTTCTGACTAGGAAAAAAACTGATGGTTGATAGGTTGAAGGACACACTGGAAAGAGCTTAGACTAGACAACAAGGCAGTCTGTGTGTGTATTCAAGTGTGTATTTGGCCTGTGGGTGGTAAGAGCTCCAGCTTGTTACTGCGGTACATTCTCAATGTCTCGATTTAAGGAATACCACTTTCACACATCTTTACGTTTATACTTGAGCTGAATGACCTTGTCCTTACCCCTGATTTCCAAACGTCTCTGCCACCAGGAAGTCTATTCCTGCAGACTAGCCCACCACTTTTCTGTATTTAGCCTGCCATCTGATGCAACTGAGGAAGACAGGGAAGGAGACTCGAATCTTGTAAGCCATATGTTTCTCACTAATTACAATCTGAGGCATTTCACTTCATTAACTTGGCTCTGATTGTGTGGATTTAGAAGGCATCTTAAAGGACACTCAATTAGGTTCAAGGTCATATAGCTGTTACGTTACATTACCACACTGAAATGTAAGCCTATGTCTTGAAACTCTGACCATTTACTGGGAAATCAGAGAGGTAACATCAGGTCTGTAATTTAACACTGTACAGTCTGCCTTAAAAAAATAAAATAAAATAGGCCTGCATCAGTGAATACAGTATATCATTAAAAGAAATAAAACATGAAAAACATAAAAAATGGCCAAAATACTTTTCCATAGCTTTGGAAGTATTTCTTGATTTATATGAATATTCTCTATTACGAGCTCCTAGTTATTATAAGCATTACTTGTGTAGCAAAATCTTCAGGTCCAGCCAGGTGTTTCGTTCTGTCACAACCATCTGTTTGGTGCAGATGACATATAACCATGATATTTAAAACCCCCCATTGTGTTGTCAAGCCAGGCTGCATTTCAGGTGTTCCTCATTCAGGTGCACATGATGCGGAGATGCTGAATAGTTGATGAGAGAGTCGAGACTGGCAGTGATGACGGGAAGGAGAGAACGGAAAGTCTTGTGTTTGCGATCCTCTTTGCTACCCTACTTGGACAAATGAGAGTGCTGGAAGAATTACTGTTTGTGTGAGCAAGTAATCGGGAAGAAAGGCAAGATCAGCATAAAAAAAGTCCAGAAATAAAAATTGCCAGAGGCGAGCAGTGATGTCAAAAGTGGTTTCGTGATCAGCGTGCTTAGTCAGGAAACAGAGATGGAAAAGCAAGCACCTGGGACCCGCGGAAGCTTCAGCTGGGACGCGTGCAGAAATCTGCTGCTGCCCCAGTTAAACAGGCAGTCTCTGTATGTGTACGGCAGCGAAGTGGCTGTGGAGAAGGAGTGCATCAGACAAAGAGAGAATGGAGTTTTTGTCATTCATCCGTTCAGTCTTTTCAGGTACTGTCTGCTTGGTCAAAATAGTGTTTTAGTGTTGTTGTTGTTTTACATTCACATACTGAGGCACAACACTTTTACATTTTTTAAATAGAATTTTTACATTTAGTTATGGTAAGTTTAGTCTACTGGGCTTGTGGTATAACCTTGAAGAGATTCTCCAGTTCATAGCTCAGAAGGTTTAAAATGTCCAAGATGATACAACAAAACTGTTCTAAATGACCTGAATGACCCTTCTTACATACAGTAATTGTACAAGCAGTAAGGTCAACTACAAGTATCATCATTCTTAACTGTAATAATGGTTCATTCACATCTTTGTTTTGTAACTGTATGAACTGAATATGGCTGCACATTTTTGTTGTTGTTCTTGTTCAGGAGTTACTACATAATGTGCATGGTTGCCATAACGTTTCTGAACCTCATTGGGATCCCGATAGAGATCGCTTTTTTAGACGGTCAAGGTGGAGTAGGCTGGGAGGGATTTAACGTCTTCTCAGATACTCTGTTCCTTATAGACGTGGCACTCAACTTTCGCATGGGGATCATTTCTGAGGACAACGAGGTAAACTCAACTCGTGTTACTAAGCCCTTGCAATATGAGTTGACTGCAAAAATTTGACATGTGCAAATATGACATTTTGGCCTGTTTTTAGTCATAATGTTATAATATTATCATTATTAACATATTACACAAATATATTTTTCTAATTTAATCCTTTTTGAGATGTTTGGTCATTTGGCACAGCATTGATCAGCTTAATGAGGAGCACACATTAACATCCACATTAACAATTAGAGAGTAGAAAATGAAAGTGATAAGCGTGAAGCACAACAAAGCTATGGTTACACTGATGAATTTTATATGCAGTTTAAATGATGTTTTAATGAAGCAAGTAAATTACCAGGGCGTTAAGTGAGTACGAATATACTGTATAACAATACTGAACAAAAATTACCCAGATATCAACAATATTCAAATTCAGAGCAAAATTTCCATTCAAATTATTCAATTTTCACCAAAAATGAATAATGGTAAAAGATAATAAAATTGGTATGTTTATGTAATATATAATTAGGTACATAAAAATTTTTCATTTATTTTAGTAGAATAGACATAATATCAATATGCAAAAGCTACACAAAGCAGAATATTTTTTTGCGTGTAGACCTCACTTTTTTAATACTGTATATAATGTCTATAATTTTTTAACCCTCTGATTTGCTGCTACTACAAGAATAAATTATAAAATGTTATTTTGCATTCATGTTCACTTTTTAAAATGTGATTGTAATCTCTTCACACAATGGCTGTTCAAGCCAAACCGGGACTTTTGATGAGACTCTTGGTATAATATTTGAATGGTCGAAATTGATCAATAATTTGTCGGAAATTTGTGAAAAAGACGAGGGAACCCTGGGAACTATACACACTATCATTCGCCAACACACTTTCACAGGAACTGAGCAGGGCGTTTTTGCCACATCCCCTGTACAGTCCTGAC
>JAQMYJ010000007.1:5755361-5773467 GCA_030014305.1 Clarias laeviceps | reverse complement strand
ACACACTATCATTCGCCAACACACTTTCACAGGAACTGAGCAGGGCGTTTTTGCCACATCCCCTGTACAGTCCTGACCTCACTGTAAGACATTTCCACATGTTTGGGTCACTAAAGGAGTTCCTGGGAAGTGTTCTGTTATTCTGCACAATCAAAAGTCTCAGGTTGACTTGAAAACCTCTCATTGAAAGAATTAAGACATAAAAGCAATTTTATAATGACTGTTAGAGGTTTTAATTCTGTAAGAAACGAGTGCCTAGAATGTTACTTAGGCCAACATCTTAATGTAGTCTTTTGTAGTTGTATTAGAAATATTGTGCATTTTTGCTTACTTGTAGTGTTTGTATGCTCTTGAATTATGGTGGTGAGGTATTTAGAGATTTTTAAGACATGTTATTGAAAATGTTCTTCTCTGCGATAGATATTTCACCTTTATTAATAAAACCTTTATTCAGTCAGGCTTGACAAAAGGGTAAGCCACACTACTTTAGAATATGACATTTTCCTTTGCATGAGAAAATAAAATTAAAGACAAAATTGTCCTCACCCCGCCTTCTCTCACACAGGGAGCCATTCTCGATCTGAAATCCATTCGACAAAACTATTTAAAGAGTTGGTTTATACCAGATATGATCGCGGCATTTCCAGTGGGTTACATCATTCTGATTGCGGTAGGATTTTATTACTTTAAACGCATCCTCACACTGAATGATCCATACAAATCCATATGTACAGTATCTCTGATATTCAGTTACTGCTGTTCCCCAGGATCTTCAGTATCATGGCGATTCTTCTAAAACCAATAAAATGGTGCGGATCCTGATGTTTGTGCGGATCCTTAGCCTGGTGCGTCTGCTGCGTGTCTCTCGTCTGGTCCGATTCTTTAATGAAGTGGAGAAAGTGAGCTACTTCACGATTTAAACCTCTACTTTTCCACTTTTCTCCATGGAAAGCTATCTTCATTTTAAAGCTGCATATTCATATTCCATGCCAACATCATTATTGCATATCTAATTGTTTAAACCTAATATTGGACTTCTCTGCTCCCTAGGTCTCGAATGCCAACCTGGAGGTGGTTCGAGTTTTGTTCCGAATACTTTCTCTGTTCATGATGATTTTTCTGCTGTGCCACTGGAACGGTTGTGTGCAGTATTTCGTTCCAATGCTGGAAGAGTTTCCATCTGACTGCTGGGTCCGACGAGAGAATCTCATGGTAATTTGATATTCAGTTAGAGAGTCATTCAAGATCAGAGAGAAAACAACACTACTAAACGATTTATTTATTCATCCCAAGTGAGAAATTTAAATGCTGTAGCCGCGTCCAACACCCATGCAAGTAAAGCAAGACAAATAAAAGGAGAATGAAATTTAAAATTAAATAATAAATAAATAAATGAATAAATAAATGGCAGCATGGTGGCTTATTGGGTAGCCCTGTCGTCTTGCACCTCACGGATCCGGGTTCGATTCCCGCTTTGGGATCTGTGTGCATGGAGTTTGCATGTTCTCCCCATGCTTGGTAGGTTTCCTCCAGGTATTCTGGTTTCCTTCCACAGTCCAAAGACACGCAGATTAGGCTAATTAACATTCCCAAAATTGCACATAATGTATGAATGAATGTGTGAGCCTGTGTGTGTGTGTGCCCTGCAACGGATTGGCACCCTGGATTGTGAACCGCGCCTCATGTTCTAACTCTCCTGGAATAGGCCTCAAGGCCTCCCGTGACCCTGTATACAGAATAAAGTGGTATAGATGATGAGAGAAAAATAAATAAATAAAGTAACAGAATAAAATCAAATAATAATAAATATCTATCTTTAGCTGTCTAGTTCCAGTGATCCTGCACCCACCGTAGCCTCAGTTTCCTGTTCTTGGTGGACTAGAGGGAAATCTGATACGCTATGTTGTGCATTCTGAGATAGCCAGCACAGTGGAAAAAAAGTGATTTTTTTCGCGTTACAGAAGCCTCACTGCCTGCTTAAACCAGTCTTATTGTTCTGCTCTGATTTCACTTATTGACAAGGCATTTCCCACTTTTTTTTTGTTCACTTTTTACACCATCCTGCGCAAGCTCTAGAGACTGTTTAGTGTAGTGTAATCTGCCATTTCTGACATACTCAAGCCAGCACATCTGGTACCAGCAACCATATCCCAGTCAAAGTCACCTTATTTCAGCAATTCTGTGTTAGATTTGAACATTTAATGAAACTTTTACCTGTACTCTATCTGCATGATTTTATGCATCATATTGTGATTGGTGTTCTTGTTAAATTAATATGGTCTGGGTTTAACTCCAGATTTCAAAGCAGTTGACTACCTTTCAGGTGTTGACGGTGCATGACAATTAAACTTGAGGAAAACTATGAAAAAGCACACGTTTGATTCATTTTTAGAGAAATGAATTTAGCGACTGATGGTTTAATAGAGAAAGGGCCTGTGATGAAAGCTTGCTTTTGTGCAGCGTGAGCTGCTTTGAGCTCAGTGTTCAGTGTTTAGTACACTATATGGGCAAAAGTATTTGGCCAAACCAGGCTTCTTATCCCCAGTGAAGGCCAATCTTAATGCTTCAGCATACCAAGACATCTTGGAACGGAAATTGCGAGCCAGGTCTTCTCGTCCAACATCAGTGCCTGACCTCATAAACGCTCTACAGAATGAATGAGCTCGAATTCCCACAGAAACACTACAAAATCATGTGGACAGCCTTCCAAGAAGAATGAAAAAAGCTGCAAAAAGGGGACGGACACTATATTGAAGTATATTTATTTGGATACAACGTCATTGCAGATTTGGCCAAATACTTTTGTCCATATAGTGTAGGTGTTGTTAGGATGCCTGGTGTCGTTCGTTGCTTGAAGATACTTCGTACAGTTCCTACTATTTCAGTTCAGAAAATAATGCAGTTCAATTTGTTATTGTTCTGCTTGTATTAATAACCAAAATTGATATTTTTCAGAACGCTTCAGTGGGAGAGAAATATTCCTTTGGTATTTTCCGAGCGCTCTCACATATGACAGCAATATCATACGGTTCCTCGGACGCACCGACAAGTAAATCGTTTACTTGCATCCAGACAATTAATCAATGTATCAGTCTGTTTTTGACCATTGAATGAGTATCGTCTGTGTTTGTATTTTATTCTTGTCACTTAAGATGAGGTAGAGCTGTGGATTGTCATGACCAGCATTATGTCAGGAGCTCTAATGTACACGGTTTTGGTTGCCAACACGGTCGCTCTGATGACTGATGCAGACCTCACAGCAAAAGCCTACAAGATCAGGGTAGAGGATCAAACTCCCATTTTTTTCCAAGAGATTAACAGACGTTTTTACAGAAATGACATTATTATGTATACATTGCTATTGTAGTTGAATCATCTGGAAGACTATATGACCTTCATGAAGCTTCCAAAAGAGCTGCGTATTCGCATCAGCAATTACTTTCAGGCTCGCTATGGAGGAAAATGGTATGATGAAAAGGATGTCCTGAACTGGGTGTCCTCATCCATTAAGGAGGTAGCATTAAGTAATTTACCTTCTTATTAACCAGGTTGTAACTGTCATTGAATCCATATTTTTCAGCTTTTCGAACTGTTTTTGTTCATTTAATGAAGGAGATTTTGATGATCATGTGCTCGGGCCTTGTGAGAAGAGTCCCCATCTTTCGCAACTGTGAAACGAACTTCATCAACACCATCCTTTTCCATCTGCAATACGAGGTTTTTCAAGAGGGTGATGTCATTGCGGATCAGAACACCCCTGGCGATCGCATGTTCTTCATCGAGCATGGGCAGGTCGTCGTGGAGACAGAGACTTCTCAGACGGAGCTGTGTGATGGAGGCTACTTTGGAGGTCAGTATGAAATGCTGCTTAAACTACTCTACTATGCATATTATAATTTTCGCATGTTACCGTTTTTAGTTACAGTCAGATGCATAATTATTGGCACGCTTTTTATTGATGTTTCAAAAAGGTTATAGCCAACACTAATTCAAGTACTGTACATTAAAGAACATTTGTGCAAATTCAGCATAGCATAATATCAAAGCCTTTGTCTTTAACCCGTACTGATCTGGAAACCTAGACCAGTAATACAGAATATAGAATCTCCTAAAGAGAGAATCTCTCTAGATCCTTCAGGGCTTAAGTTATCTCTTGTGGGACTCTATCCTTCAGTCTAAGTCACTTGCAGAATTTGTCTGCCATAATTCATGCTACTATGAATGCTGATTTCTAAGAGTAAAAAAACTCACATTGACACAGACTCACTGGCCACTTCATTAGGTACACCTGCGCTTTAAAGCAGTTATCTAATCAGGCAATCACATGGCAGTAACTCAATCCATTTAGGAATGTAGACATGGTGCAGATGATCTTCTGAAGTTCAAACTGAGCATCAGAACATCAGAATGGGGAAGAAAGATAAATTAAGAGACTTTGAATATGGCATGATTGTTGGTGGCAGACGAGCCTAAGTATGAAACTGCTGATCTTCTGGGATTTTTTTATAATCTCTAGGGTTTACAGAGAACGGTCTGAAAAACAGAAAATATTCAGTGAGTTGCTAGTTGTTTTTAGGTGTACCTATGAATTGGCTGGTGAAAGTCTGTGAGTGAGTTTGTGTGTGTGTGTGTGTGTGTGTGTGTGTGTGTATATATATATATATATATATATATATATATACACCTTTTTACTTATTTGTAATGCTTTCAATAATTCAGAAGAAAAGCTATGAAGTAGTGTTGTATACATTGTTTCTAGCTCTTGACCATTAATATTAATCATATTTTTGATCTAAATAAGTATATGGACAAATAATTGCTTCTTGATGCCTTAAACCTGTTCAACCTAAGTGATGTTCTTGCCCTCTTTAGAGACATGTCTCATGACCAGAGGAAAACATGCGGCTACAGTTCGAGCTCTGACTATATGCCAAGTTTTTTCTCTGTCTGTGGACAGTTTTTACAAAGTGCTTGAAGACTTTCCAGAAGTTTTGAAGAACATGAAGAGATCAAATAAGGTGGCCATAAATTTTATTTGATGCACATAAAGATGTCAAAGGTTTGGACTAGCGGTTCCCCGCAGCACATCACGGACCAGCACATGAAACTGAGTGTCTAATAACTGAGATCCCAAGAAGACATTTAGATTCATCTGGTTTATTTAAAATGTTGAATTATTTGATTTGAATTTAAAATTCAAAATTTTTAATTATTATTTAGTGTACCTGTAAAATAAATAATTAGTACAGAGTGTCTGTACAATTTGCTCTATTTTTGTCTATAGAAAACGAAAGTTTTGTAGTCCTTGCTTTGTGGTAAAGAACAGCAATTTTTTAGATGTGCTCAGCAAAGATCACATTTATTGATTTTTAAAATGCACACACACACACGTACATGTGTACACTTTGAATGTATATAAACTGTATCAACATACAAAAATTAATACAATGTTTAGATGCCAACAGCTAATCAGACTTCTAACAGCTAATCATACTCAGATAACTGCTTTTTGTCAGAGAACTGATTGTTTGATTTGTTGTACATATTAATAAATTCTTGTTCAGGTTAAACATAAATCACATCTGGTGTGCTACCCAAATATACAAACTGTTCCAGATGCTAACCTGTGCTTATATTCATATTGGTAATATGAAGCCTGTGGAAAGGTGCACTTCATCTCCATTTTCCCGGGTACCACATAGATGGCAACATTTGTTCCAAGTCCTTCTTGCAGCTTCTTTAACATTCGATTGGCTAGATATAGTCTGGCTTTACCCGGATCTTCCTCTATAGCCGCATAGACTTCAGGTGGTGGGTTTGGGATCTTCCATTCCAGATCCACTATCAGTTGATGGATGCGGGCTTTATCTAGGGAGGACGGGGTGTCCCGGTGACAGGCCACTACGTTGGAATTGGAAGCCTCTGAAAAAACTGAGATGAAGTGCTCCAGGCTGGGACAGCTGCTTTGCTCCTCAGTTTCCTCCTTGTCATCAACAGCAGCCTCTTTCCAACATGCCACAGGTGGGTGTACCATTACAGCCCAGTGCAGCCAATCATAGTTTTTCTCTAAACATTTTAGAATTTCTGCCGCTTGCTGCTCTGGGCTGTTCGTGCTCCACCGAACCTCCAGGATCTGCTTTTTTACATCATCTTCAGCCTGTTCTCTGAAATAGCCAGAACAGAGCCCTCCCGTGGACTTCATTTTCCTGTACAAGCCCGCCATCCTGTCTGACCAGGTCTTTATAAGCAGAGCCTGATCTCTTCCTGTTAATGAAGCCTGTACAAAAAGGCATAACAGGCCTGTCCCAAGCACAAAATTCACCTGCAGTGCAAAAAAAAAAACCTGTAGGTTTATACAAACACCAAATGCAGGTATAAATGCTGTCAAATGTAGAGCGCATTACTAGTAATGCTTTTATTACCAGATAAATGCTGTAAAACAACTGTAATATCTAAATAGTTTTTTTTTTTTTTTTAAAGGAAAAATCCTTCCTCAGTGCAGGATACAACTGAGGCGAAGGGTCATGCTGGGATTTAAATACACTCTTTCAATAGCATCTGTAAAGCCTTATCCACTAATCCACCACACCCATCATTAGTACTGTAGATTGTTTCAACCATTTCTATCACTGAATTAACTCCACTGAATAATCACTTCGAGTCAATGCAAACGAATTGTGCCAGTTGTGGTGTCTCAGTGGTTGGGGTTTTAAGTTACACTTCAGAAGGCAACATGTTTATATCCTCAATTATATTCCTCAAGTTTTATTTTATAATCTTGCATTTTTTTTACTGGACATTTTAGAGTACATTACTGGCAGTGCAGGTACAATGTACTGTTACACATTTTAGTGATTGTGTATTCTTAATTCTTAAAGGCAAAATAAATGTATAAAATCAACATTATACAAAAATCAAATCTGCCACTTAATCAAGTAAAAAAATTATTGTCCTTTAATGAAATTCATTCTCACAAAACAACAAATAATAATTTGTAAAATCAATTGATGGATCATCAATACTTTGTGACTCTTTGGTGACGTCATGAATTCTACAGCTACTACTATCATTTTTATTCCAGACCTTGATTGCAATTGCCAAGAAGGATTTTTAAAATATGGAAAAGTTGAAGAGGGCATCACACGCACAGACCTAATGACAAACAAACCAGTCTGCCTGGTCAAAATTGTCTCTAACCTCTAAACTTTTATTTTTTAAAAAAAAGTGAGAGAGAGAGAGATTCAGCTCTGTTATTCCGTGTAAAGTGGGGTGTAATGTTTTTATTAACAAACATTTTCCCTCCAAAATTAAAAAATTAACCCATTTGTTGCTCCAGTCTGCCACCATGCTGCTAAACAAAACATCAGAGGATCTTACTGTTCCATGTTGTTCACTGTATCTCGGTATCAGTACTTTCATGTGGGAATTTCAGGTATATAAATCAAAGCAGCTCCTGAGTAAATAATCAGCTGTTGTTATCAGATGTCTTTGCTTTGCTCTTTGTCTTTCATGACTGCTATTTACTTTGTAATTTTAAACTATGTTAATTACTATCAAGGTTATCTTGTTTGCAAAGATATTGCCTATGAAATGTACATAATCACCAGTACAATCATGACATCAAAGAATCATTGTTTTGTTATTTAGCTCAAGAATTTTTAAGTTCTTTTCAAAGTCACTGTGCCTAAATTAGGGTTCAATTATTTGTCATATGTATTTACAGCAAAGAAAAATTATCTTTTTCACAAATCCCAGTTTGGAAGCTGGAGTCAGCCAGGATACAGCATCCCTGGAGCAGACAGGATAAAGGGCTTAAGGGTGGCAGCTTAGTGGTGCTGGGATTTGAACTGCCAACCTACTGATCAGTATCCCAGAGCTTCAACCATTTGAGCCACGACCGCCCCCTAACAAGAATTGAATTATCCTTCCATCCAACTGTCCATTTATCCTGGGGCCCATTTCAGTATCCTTACAGCACAAGGCACAAGGTGTGACACACTTTGGATGTGGTGCCAACCCATCATAGGGCACAAGAACACACACTCACACACCCAATCATACAGTATGGACAATTTAATGCCAAAACATTACTTTAGTTTGTGTGTGTGTGTGTTTGGGGTGTATTCCTCGTTTCGGCCCTGTGTTATTAATACTGTACTGTACACTGACTAGGATAAAAGTAATTACTGAAGCTAAACAATCAAATTAATAACTGATTTACACCTTCACATAAAGACTTCACATATACTGACCTTGACACAAAATTCTTTAATCTCCCAGCGCCTGGGCTTGCGATTAAGCACAAGCTTCTCCAACAGAGTGGGCTGATCGGTCAGCACAGAGATGCCCATCATTCGACTGTACAGCGCTGTCAGCTGCCGCTCCAGTCTGTACTCCTGAACAAAACTTAGAAAGATTTCTTTTTCACGTTTTGTGAACTCAGCCTGGGCTCTCACGGATGCTCCTAGCTGATTGTATACTACAGCCAAGTCATATTCGAGACAATGGACTTCCTCATCGGTCAGCAGACCTGGTCCAAAGGAGCTGAATTCATGATCAATGTGGTCTAAATTCTTCTTCACCAGATCCAAATCATCAGTGGTAGCACTGCCACTCAGATAGGAGCAGATTCCCTCGACGAGCACGCGCATGGTCTGCATGAACCCAACAGGTTCCAAAACTTTCCCAAACAGTGCCATGGTTTTGATGAGAAGAATATGGATAAACTGATTTAGGGAAAAAAGATTTATTATGATATTTTCATTGATCAAATCATTTATCCTGGATATTTATATGTTTTTAGTAGTATTTAGAAAAAAAAATACATATTTATTAAAAGAGGGAGACTCACCAATATACAGATGAAGTGAGGTGTGAAATAACCTTCACTTTGGCTCTTGAATTTATACTTCCTCACTAGTACAAACAAGGACTTGATAACGTTTTCATTCTTTAGTTGCCCTTCAAATAACATTTACATTTTAAACAACACTGGTGCCTGGGAGACTATGTGAACTAGTTGCAAGGGAGATTATGTGACTTAACATACATACTGTACATAGTTTGCAGATTGTTGGCGAACACCTCCACAAAGAACCAAGGCATTGTGTTAGTATTTGCCTGTCTGAGCTTCTCCGTCTCTGTTTTGCCTAGGCTCCACCCTGTTAATGGAAGGATTTAGGGGAAAAATCAAATTTACACAAATTGTCCATTTATGTCAGGCAAGTCGGGCGGGTTTTGCAAATGTTAGTGTTGAAATTCTGTTCTGCATGAAACTGACTTAGTTAATGAATGATGGAATCTAATGGTCAGTAATTGCATGGCAAAGTCCACTCACACCTGCTAAAAAGAACATTATCTGGCAACTTGACAAAGACTGAGGCAACCAGGTGAAGATTTGAGAATGTATTTGGGAAGATTCAGGTTTTCAAAACCTGAAGGAAGCACAATCTGAACACTAAACTTGTCTAAACTGGTGGAATAAACTTAAGATGAGTGAGAAAATAATGTGTTAACTGACGCTTTCTTAAAATTACACCTTTGGCACAGCAATGATAAGACAGTGTACACAGGAAAGTTTGCCATTGCCATGGTTTAAGATAATAATTGGTGCACTTAATGCCAGATTCACATTGAAATTAGACCCGTGAGTGTAAAACGGGCTTCTAGTAACTATCTCTGTTAGAATATGACTAATCTTTCCCAGTAGGAGAAGATGCCCTTTGTGTGTCAGATAATCAGATCTTAAATCATTGTTATCTTGCTGTAGATTATGTTACAACATGATATTAAGGAGCAAAAAATTGTGTTGGAATGACAGCAGGGATTACCCTTAGACCTAGTTTTTAAATGTGGGTCAGTGATTTTGTGTGGTGTGTTTAGTACTAATTTGTGCTGACAATAAGCTTGTGGAAAAATCAGATATGTTTATGTGCATGCTCTCAATTATTTTGCCTTGCAGCTTTTTACTCAAGAGTTTTTATTTATATAGCACATTTTACAATGGTCTGTCGCAAAGCAGAATATAAAAATTAAAACGAAATTTGGAAAAGGAGTTTGAAAAGTGTGAGGACATACGGTGGCATGAAAAAGTATTTGTCCCCTTCCTGAATTTGTATTTTTTCACTTAAATGATTGAGATAATCAAAGAATTTTCACAATACACAAACATAATCCGAATAGAAATACAAAATGCAATTTTTAAATGATGTCATTTTTTTTTTAAAGGAAAAGAGCTGCCCAACGCCCTATATGAAAAAGTTATTATTTTAAGTAATTCTATTACCTGAATGAACTGTGATTTTTGGAAAGCTGAGTTAAATTTCACTTGCAGGACACTGGCTTGATTACTTCCAGACCTGTTAAATCAAGAAATAAAGGAACTAGAACCTTTTTGATAAAGTGAAGCACACTAAAAGATCTAACAAAGAAGAAACTATCTAAAGAAATTCAAAAACAGATGAGAAACACAGTAATTGACATGTATCACTCTGGAAAGTATTACAGAGCCATTTCAGGCTTTGGGACTCAAGCAAACCATGGTGAAAGCCATTATTCACAAATGGAGAAAACTTTGAATAATGAAACAGTGATAAAATATAGTAGAGATAGGGGAAAACCAATTCAGATTTTTCTAATCGTGACTCTACACTGACTCGAAATCGATTAAAAAAGAATAATTTTTACACTTATAATAAAGATAAACCGATCAATTGTCACCAGAATTGCCTAGTTTTCACCCATGACTGGTAATCGTCCAATCAGCCTCAGATGCAAATGATTCTCAAAGTGCAGAAACTTCTGAGTGGTGCAACAGAAACGTGTTTTTATGGAATTACATTATAAAGTCTTGTGCATGTTAAAAGCCTTCGATCTGCCTTTTTCTACAAACTCTGAGCGAACTAGTCTCAAAGCCACTCATTACACACACACACATCAATCTCAAAACACCATGAGCGCTAGCTAGTTGAAAATCGAGTTGAGTTTTGAGACTTTGAAGGCATTTGAGGCGGTAAAACATTGCGGTTTCTTCATAATCCTACAGGTGGTGGACTCTTAACTATTTAAACATTTTCATTCCCTGTAGTAGGTGTGATCTTTGCTAAGTTTGTTTAGAAATAATAATTATGCTGGATGACAGATACAATGCTGCTCAGTTAAATATTAAACTCTTATATTTGAATTGCAGTAGTTTTGTAATGATTAAATGCTGCATTTGGTTTTTATGTGAGAAAACTAATGTTATAAGGGACGGGCGGTATTTAATTAATCATTAAACCTTTAAACTAAAGGTTTAAAATTTTAACAAAGTCGGGGAGAAATGTAATATCGAATCGGGAATTTATAAAATCGTGATACTTATAGAATTGCAATATTAATTGAATCGGCAATGAAGTATCGTGATACTATCGTATCGGGATGTGACTGGTGATTCCCATTCCTAATATATATTACATATCTCATAACTGCTAAAAGAGAAAAAGAAAAAAATAATCAATATGCGTTCAGCTACTACTTCTTTATGCTTTGCCTCAAACAACACTTTTAGCAGCCGCGTTTGTGTTTAATTCAAACAAGTTGTTTGACTGACACAACTTTGTCGTTTTGTTATTTTACTGTTTGAACATACATATAACATATATAAAAAGAAAGACAGAGAGAAAGCAGGAGCGCTTGTGTATGTGTGTACTGAATAAAGTTGAACCTGTTGCAGTGAAGCTCTTGGCGCTTTTATTTTCCTGCTCGGTGTTTCGTCACAACATGGCGACTTGTTCAGGCGCCAGGGTCGATTTAAACACCGAAAGCCTTCAGGTAACACCAGCGCTGTGGTATTATAACCTTCTGGGTGATGAATACAGTCATAAATGTGTGATCTTGGCTTCTGTTAATGTAGTAATTCCCTGTTGTTTTCGGGAAAGCCCAGGCTGAAGAGACTAGGTGTATGGATGTGTCCAGTGGTTCATCACACCACGGGTGTTACACACAGTGTTTACGGAGGAAGTAGCTAAGCTAACTGGGCTAGCAAAACCAAACAGACATGGGTTCGAGTTTATTTATTTATTTATTGTTTTTTTTAAACGAACCTGTACTTTATGTGACGACTGCGTATTATTTATATATTGTGAGAAACAAAACGTTGGTTTTTATTTTAATTAAACTTGAGTGGTTGTATTCGCTAGCTACGCATCTGGTTTTACATCACGTTAGCTTGCTAGCTAATAACTAGCCGAGGTCCTGATTTGTTTGCCGCAAAGTTTCAGAGCTTTGAAAGTGTTTTAACTTGTGTTAACTCGCATGCTGACTCGGGATCGTTTTAAAAGACTGAAAATGTATTTCATAGTTAATGTTTTACAGCATAAGTGTGGGTTTAATCACGAGGAAAAAGTTTGTGAACCTTCCAGCGTTCAAGCAACAATAATAATAATGTAGACAATAATAAATAATATCTGTATAGTTGCAAGCTGTTGGTGAAATTGTTTTATTTAAAGCTTTCAGGTTGTCCCTTTGTGCTCACTGATGTAGATGTCAGTAGTGTGAGTAAAGAGTAACAAGGCGCACGTGCGTACAGTAAAGTAGTACAGTAGTAATAGTCATGTCTTGTTAGTGTGAGTTGAGCACAACGAGCTCTTGATAAAGGTGTCGTTTTTATCTACTGTTTATTATGACTTTTGTCATTACTGCTTTTTGTTTGTTTTGTTGCACGTGTTCCCATGTGGCGACTCTTGGTGTTACTGTACAGCACGTGGTTCTTCTCCAGTCCAGCATGTCGTTCAAAGGCCTCACATTGTTACATACTGTGTACATGTTACATATGTTACACACTCCAGTAATAGCATCTAATAACTTGTAGTGTAACTGCATCCATTGTTAAAGGAAAAATCTGTTTCAGAGTTCGCACCTGTACAGAAAATGGCATACACTTCTTCCTTAAAAATGAAAACAAATACTAGATATGGGAATTACCAGTCACCTACAGATACGATATTATCACAATACCCAGATGCCCATTTGATTAAATTTGCCATTCTATTAGTATAGATATTTAATAAATATTTTAATACGATATAAAATTTTACCTTGATTTTTCTTGCAATTTTAAACTTTAAATAAAAAAAAAGTTTGACTAAATAAATGGTAGCAGTTAAACAATACAAACTAACTTCAAATACAAGAGTTTTACATTTAACTTTAAATAAAATTTAATTTAAAAAAAAGTTCTCTCTTACTGAGCAGCATGGATTACTGTCCTCCGACATAATTATTACTTTTAAACAAATGTGGCATATCATTCATTTCTACTACACTGGATGAAAATGTGTAAATAGTTCAGAGTGCACCACCTGAAGGATTTTAAAGGAACGGTGACATTTTACCTCCTCATGCCTCCAAAGTCTCAAAAGTCAACCCGAGACTGAGTGTGTAGGTTGAGTGGGTGCGTGCAGCTTCTAACATGCGATTTTCAACAAATTATCACTTGTGGTGTTTTGAGACTTGCGTAAGCTTGTTTAATGGTTGGGTTTAAGACTAATTTTCTCACAGAGTTTGGAGAAAAAGGCAGATCCGAGGCTTTCAACGTGTGCGATTTTTGATAATGTAATGCCATAGATATGCGTTTTTGTTGCGCCACTCTGAAGCTTCTGCGTTCGATACAGAATCGTTTATATCTGTGGCTGATGGTCTGATGACGGCCAATCGAACTGAAATCCAATCAATTCTGGTCACTGACCCATAGATCGGTTTGTTACATTTAATTTCATTATAAACGTAAACATTATTTTAAAAAAAGAATTACGACTCTTAAGTGAATACTGCTTTATTCAACAATGAAAAATTATATTTATTTCCTCTTTCAAAAAACTAACTTTGGGATAAAATTGGTGTGTGTTGATTGATTTGTCCTGAAGTACATTTATATTCTTAAAAGTTTGCAGACACCAGACCATCACACACAAATGTTCCTGAATTAGTTTCCTCTTTACTGTTGTTATAACCTCCGCCGCTCCTCTGGGACGTGGGATTGAGGTCAGGGCTCTGTGAAGGCCACTCAAGTTCTTCAAAACTTGGTACATTGTGTGTTCCTGGAGCACTCTTTGTGGGCATGGGTATATTGTTATCTAGAACAGTTTCGAGGCACTTTGTTCCAGTGAAAGGACGTTTGAGTCAAACCGGGACTTTTATTTATTTTGGAAGAATAAGAGAACACAGTTATGAGGGCAAAAATTACCTTTATTTCTCTATATAAATCCCCTGCTACACTGATGCACGTATTCCAGTGTTTCTCTAGTGCTTGAATACCAGCAAGGTAGAGAGTTTTCTCAGTACTCCCTAGCCATGATCAGACTGCCTGCCCTGCTTCATGTCTGAAACGCTCGCCTTCGAGGAACTCCTTTAATGTCCGAACATGTGGAAATGGCTTGAAGCGAGGTCAGGGCTGGTGGTGTTGGTAAATAATTGTGTATACAGTTCACACAGACAGATGTTTGTCTTCTACAAGTTCACAACTGTTTTACTCCCCATTCAAACATTTAAAGAAGGCTGTATGTGGCTCTGCAGTCATTCCTGAAATGAAAAAGTGCTGAAATTTCTTGTGAATGAAGGCATAAAACTGATTGACATTTACAGGACACTTCAAGCACAGAACTCTGCGATACAGTAAATTTCAGCACAAGTCCCAGTTTGACTTGAACGCCCCTTGTAATAATGCAGCGTGCAGTGACATTGTTTACAAGTGTGCGCTGTGATTTTTGGGATTTGTGAGGTTTTGTGAAGTTTGTGTGACAGTTTGTGGAAGAACCACAAACCTCAAATCTCATGGTTTGGTGTCATGGTCATATTAGGGTAATTTAAAATGGAACCTTTAAAACCAAACCACTGTGCAACCTTATAGGAAAATATAATGAACTGCATTATTTTACCTTAAGTATCTTTTACAGTATTCAATAAAGTGAATGTAGTGTATCTTTAAAATACATTAAAGCAATGCAGAGTTCTGCTATTGTCGAAATCTTTTAAAATTAAAATCTCTGTGTGAGTGCTTATTTCAAACCATGCTAAGAGGAAACATAGGATCAGGCAAAACTCACGGACCAGCCACAAAAACGGAAAAGTCGATTCCTTCTTATCACAGACATACTGAACAGGGAATGAAATCTAGTTTCTCCAGAATGCTGTGCTATATTTAACATGAAACAGCGGCAGACAGTATAGACTATACATAAGACTAAACAATAGCCTATACAACCTTTACACATGGGACAGTCGAGTCTAGGCAGTGGATAAATAAATGTGTTATTACAGTGCACAGTTATAGACTTTTACATTGTCAGAAGTGCAGACATGATTTACATGATTTTAAAAAATGGCATTTGCAAATCAAACAGTTCAACATAATCCTAGGCAGTGAACCAAATCATTCTCACAAGCTTGTGTGGTTTTTTTTTCTTCTTTTTTTTTTTTTTCCTGACAGTACGGAGCAAGCATGATGGAAACTGCTGGTGTATGTGGACTGGAGGCAGCCACACGTGGTCTTGTGGAGGGAAGCAGTTCCCCTCCAGGTAGCGTCACCCCGTCTCAGGAGGAGTTTGGAGGACTCCTCAACGCCTGCCGCAACGAAGAGGTCAGGGGAGAGACACCTGGGAGAGAAGATTGCCGGATCGACGCACTTGAAGGAGAGCTGGACTCAACCGGAGATCAGAACAAGGACCAAAATATGTTTGGTGAGTGCCGTCATCAGAACGCAGTACCACTGTTTAGGTTGCTCAGTTTCAAGACAGTGGAGTTAATTTTAGATCAAAAGGAAGTGGCTAGATTTGCTTGTTTCCTGATAAGTCTGACAGCCTAGTAAGCAGGTGACTGCTGTGAACATTTTAGATTTCAAACGGAAGTGAAAGTTAATCAGTTGAGGGCCATTAAATACTTCACTTACTGTAAAGAAGCTCTTCATTTATTTACTTTATTTTATTTTTTTTACATGCATGCAGGGAAAGAGGTGCTGTTACTGATGCAAGCCCTTCACACTTTAGCCACTCCAGAGGAGAAACTTGCAGCTCTTTGCAAAAAGTATGCTGACCTGGTAAGTACCTATAGCTTTCAGAGCTAGTCATGCGGTCTACTTGCTGTATATAACATACTGCAAAAGCATCAATGGACAAAGTTTTGCATAATATGTATTAGAAACATAATCTTTTTTTTTTTTCTTCTTTTTTTTTCGATTAACAGCTAGAAGAGAGCCGCAACATGCAGAAACAAGTGAAGGTGTTGCAGAAGAAGCAGACGCAGGTCCTCAAAGAGAAGATCCATCTTCAGAGTGAACACAGCAAGGCCGTTCTGGCTCGCAGCAAGCTGGAAAGCCTCTGCAGGGAACTACAACGGCACAACAAGACCCTGAAGGTTCTAGATCCTTCCTCGTACTGGCTCATTAATGGCAAGCACTCGTGAAATGCTATGTGAAATATCACTGTTGTACACCTTCCCTGTTTTTATTTGTTAGGAGGAGAACGCCCAGCGGTTCAGGGAATACGAAGAGAGGCGTAAGGAGGCCATGCTTCATTTCCAGATGACTCTCAATGAGATCGAAACGCAGATGGAGCAGCACAACGCCCACAACACCAAGCTGAGGCAGGAGAACATGGAGCTGGCTGAGAAGCTCAAGAAGCTCATCGAGCAGTACGAACTGCGGGAGGAGGTGAGGGACGTCTTAAACAAACAGTCTGCCTCCCATGTCTTAAAAAAATTGATTGATTGATTAATTAATTAGCAGTCCATTCTAGGACATACAGAGAAATATGAGGAGCTTAATCATTAGGAATGTCAGGAATTTATAGTACGCGGGGCGTTCAGGTCAAACTGGGACTTGTGATGAAATTTCTCATGGATGAAGACGAAAAAACGATTGTCATTTACAGAAGACTTCAATCATTTCCACATCCTCTGTACAGTCCTGACATCGCTTCTAGTCATTTCCACATGTTTGGACCATTAAAGGAGTTCCTGGGAGGCCAGCGTTTAAGGCGTAAAGCAGGCCGTTCCATCATGGCTGTGATTATGGCACCGGAGTACTGAGAACCTTTTCTAAGCACATTAGTATAGTAGCGGATTATATCGAGAAATAAAATTAGTTTTTTTTACTCTCATAATTTTCTGTTGTTCTGAACAATCAAAAGTCTCGGTTTGAACTGAACGCCCTTTGTATATGTATTAACCTGACTACGTTCTTCTCCTGCTCACAGGATTATACACATGTGAAAGGCACAAAAAACACAAGTTGAATATACATAGACATTCTGTCATCTCCACCAAAAGATCATGTCTGGAGAGTTTAGAAAAATATTTTAGTAGTCACTTAAGTCTGAACAGTTTTTATTAGTATTTAGGAGGAATCTTTCGAAAACAACTCCGCTCTCTGTGACACAATATTTTACATATTGTGCTCATTAGCGGTTTTTTTAAATTTTTTTTTTTTAATGCAGATCTGTATGTAACGTTTCTTTTTAGCACATTGACAAGGTGTTCAAGCACAAGGAGCTTCAGCAGCAGCTGGTCGATGCAAATCTTCAGAGGACGGCCGAGCTGATGAGAGAGGTGGAAGAGAAGCAGCAGAGAGAGCGAGAACTTGTGAGTAACTCAATCAAGAGCCAGTGGTTTTTAAGTATGAACCCACATTTTGAGTATGAACTAAAAAAGAGACAACTACAGTGGAACCTTGGATTACGAGCATAATTCATTCCAGAAGCGGGCTCGTATTTCAAAACACTCCTAAAACCAAATCGAATTTTCCCATAAAACTCAATTTATTCATTCCACAGCACAAAAAAATAAATACATAAAAATAATTAACACAAAATATTAAGTAAAAATAAAAAAAAGTAAAAATAAATCCCGACAGATAATTCTTTCCGTTTGTGCGCGCAGGTGCTGTGTACAGTATGTGTGAGTGAATCTAAAGTAAACTCCCCTCTCCCCCTTCTCGTCTTACTCAGTTACCCTTCCTCCACTCTTTTTACACACGCGCGCGCACACAGCGGAAACACTGTTTTATCTGAAAAATAAACAAGAAATCTCTCTAATGACACTCGATTGAGCGACACACTAACGGAATCACTGCTGT
>JAQMYJ010000007.1:5742509-5755261 GCA_030014305.1 Clarias laeviceps | reverse complement strand
ACAATTCCGCAGCACAAGAGAGAGAAAAACCGTTGGCTCAGTTGTGATCACGTGACGCTCTGCGTCAAAACAAGAAGTGCATGTGTGATACTCGGTACTCGTAAACCAAGACTTGTTAGTTTTCCAGGTCAAAATGTATTTAAAATCTTTGCTTGTCTTGCGAACACTGGCAAACCGCGTTACTCACAATCCGAGGATTCACTGTATGTATATCTTTTTTTCTTTAATCTGCTTAGAAGAAGATACATTTTGCCCCATACTCGCCCCAGAATTTTCGTAGAGCCATTTTTACTCCAGATTTTTATTTTTTTACTTCCTGGGAAACTCAAAGAAGGAGTTTTTGTGTGAAAATTGGTTGCTTAAACTGGAATCATGTGTTTTTTGTATTTCCCTGACCTAAACCCTGTCACAAACCTGAACTTAAGAGAATAGTCTAGGACCCTGGAGGGACTGGAGAGATTAATCATTCGTGATTCAACCTTTGTAAATGCAGTGTTCATCGTACCCTGGAGTCTTTCACCCTTTGCTTTTTTTGGAGGTGCCAACATTTATTGTCCTGACTGTATCTAGGTTTTGCGAATTTGTGGAACTGCAAGGAAGCTGAGCCTTGTGTAATAACGGAAATACCTAATTTCTGTTCATTCTTTAGCTTCTGAAAGATGCAACAGAATCCAGGCATAAATGTGAGTTGATGAAGGAACAGGAACTTCAGCTAAAGCAGCAACTCACGCTTTACATGGACAAATTCGAAGAGTTTCAGACGACCCTTGCTAAGAGCAACGAAGTGTTCACCTCGTTCAGACAGGAGATGGAGAAGGTGCGTTGTTTTTTTAATTTATTTATTTATTTTTATATATATATTATATATAAATACATAATTTTCTTAATGCATTTTATGGAGTCTGTTGGCTTCACACAAATCGAACAGCAGTTCATTACTGTCTCATCTTCCTTCTTTATCCACAGATGACAAAGAAAATCAAGAAGCTTGAGAAGGAGACCACTCTTTGGAGGACCAAATGGGAGACAAACAACCAGACGTTACTGCAGATGGCTGAGGAGGTGAGAGACTTGCTGGATATTGTTAGGTCAAGTACGTTATGCCTGTAGAGCACCACCAGGGTTTTATCTAGGCGATGTCTGGAAATCCCAAAGCAGCATGTGATGTATAAAGTGTAAACAGTGAGACGTGCATACTGTAGATCGGGTTGTTAAGTTTGACCTGGATTAACTTTTGTTCAGAAAACATGATAGAATGATGTTTTTTTTTTTTTTTTTTCCAGCTCTGTTTTTAACCTGTGCAGAGTTGAAGCACACCCTACAGCATGATCACTAGTTTAAACTTGAGTCAGTGAATAGAATAGTGTAATGTTTTAGTAATGTGATTATGACTTCTATTTGTATATTTCTTTTTTTTCTTTTTTTTTTTTTTTTAGAAAACTGTGCGTGATAAGCAGTACAAGGCTCTCCAAGGGAAACTGGAACGTCTGGAGAAGCTGTGCAGAGCCCTGCAGAGGGAACGGAACGATCTGAGCCAGAAACTAGGAGCCCTCCAGGGCCCAGCTAAGGATCCTGAAGAGGAGGGCACGGGGCCTCCGGACCCCCAGCCAGGGGATGTGTTTAACCCACCTTTGAATGTAGTCATGGATGGAGAGGTAGAAGGAGAAATGGAGTGTTTGGCCCCGGAGACAGAGAGGTTGGCACTGCAACCGCAGATGGAGAAATCAGGAAGCAGAGAGCATATTAATGACGACTGAGCCAGGAACCTTTGTTTTTTTTTTTTTTTTTTTTTGTGGAGGTATATATTTTTGTGTAATAGTTAATAAATAAAACTAAAAACATTATTAGTATAATAATATAGCTCTGTACATCGGTGGTTGGCTTTGTGACGAGCACTTTTTACTCGCTTTTTCTACCATGTGTGTTTTTTCCTAGGAAATAGTCATGTGGTCCGACAGTGACTACAGCTTTAGCGTTCCATGCTTAATTCTTTCTTTAGTTTTCTCTTTTTTGCTAATCTGTGCTCTGATCTTTTTTTTTTTTTTTATGATAAAATGTAGCTCTCAGATCTGGCTTTTTAGGACTGAAATAAATGGCTTCAGATGCATATAAAGATCAGAGTTATTTCAAAATATCACTTAGTTAACTAACCAACTGTATCAAATTAACAATGCAGTTGCAGGGCATTCATGAAACGTATGATCACCATCAGGTTTCTTCAAACTGGACAGTTTACTTCTAGTGAAAGAACAGGTTTTTCGTTCTTCCATTTAAACATAAACTGACCGATCTCACAGATCTTAATACTACAGTTCTTATTCATGTCTCAGACTTTACTGCCTGTATCTTTTCTTTTAAACATGGGAGACTTGGAATTAAGGGCTAGCTTGACTTAACAAGGCTGCTTTAAATACAGTATGTGAATGTCCAGAGACACAGTTTAGTCTGCGTCTGCACACCCATTTACAAATTTGTCTGCATGTTGAGTTCTCCTAATACAGTTAAAATGTGACGGGCTGATATACGGGCTGATATAAGGTGTGTTCAAGTCAAACTGGAACATTTACGTTTTTGCAGAGTAACAAAGTTATAAAAGTAAAACTCCCTTTATTTCTCTATATAATCCACTTCTACACTAAATGCACTTATCCCAGAGTTTCTCAGTACACCGGAGCCACAATCGGACTGCCTGCTTCACATCACGTCAGTACCTTTTAGTGATGTTGAATGAATGTGTGTACAGTTCCCACAGACCGATGCGGCTCTTGGGCAAGTTGCGTTCATGTTATCAGGCCTTTTTTTTTTTTTTTTAAGGATTAGATTTTTACCTGACCCACGATCATCATCCTGGGCTTCTTTAAAACGTTTGCCTCATTGCCTCACCATACTGTGCTTTTAAGTCTTGGGTAAATCTCAATGATAAAGTTTTATCAAGTCCTGGTTTGACTTGTACATTAAGACCCTTGTACATTGAAAATCCCACTAGATTTAATGAGACTGTTTACTTTGACGTCTAGCATCATGTGTGCATCAAGGTACAATAAAAAGCTTTTCTTTTCCAAAGTTGACATTGATGATGAAAAGTGAACCAAACATTGTTGGCTTTTTATTCATGACAAAACTTACTTTGCAAACCTATGTTGTCATATGCCGAAGTGAGGCAGATAAAGTACTAAAAATATTATAATTACTCAAATTGAGAAACTAATCCTGACAACTTAAACAGCCAACCAATCTACTAAAAGCTTTCATACAGTGGCATAAGACCTACATCATTTCAAATTAATAGACCATGTTATTGTGACTTGAATGACATTTAATGTTTGTTTAATGTCTCTCAAATTCATATAATGTGAAATACCGTTTGTTAGATTTGTTAGGAATTTTTATTATTTTTTAAATGAAATTTTACGACATTCCCTATTCGCAATTCCCCTCTACAGCAGATTTCCATTCGAACTGGGAAATTCATTTATGACTTAAGAAGTTTGAAAGAGTCCTTGACATTTTTGATACTTCACAGGAAATAATGAATGTGTAACCGACAAGAATAAAACTTCTTTCAGTAGCTGTGACCCGTGTAGCTGTTGCTAACTATCTCAAAGTCCCATGGATGTTAAAATTATGCAAACTTAATGTGGCACATAAGGCTTTGCGCTGTCTAATTTCACAATCGCTAAACGGGAAAACAGGGTGGTGTAGGACTCGGGTCCGTGTCGAGTCACCAAGAGTAACATTCCACAATTATTTGATTTGAGCAGAGACATTCGTGTATTAGTCATTTTTGTCAGCAAACATCATGTTAACTGGAAAAGTGTTATTTTAGCATTTCACTTACATTAGTGAACTGGGAAAAATGAGAAATGTGGGTTACTTAATCTATGATAAAAAAAAAGTGATGCTCTGCTAAAATAAATGAAAATCAGCTGAACTTGTACATCTGTCACAGTTCAGGAAAGGCTTCATTGCAAAACTGACTGATCCCTTCGCTTGAAGCGGTCTTACATTTTTGAATGTTTTTTTATTCTCTTAAGATAAATTATCACGTGTTCCCGACTTGTGTGAGTTTGTCATCTCTCCAAGTTGTAATGAACCCAGTATGCAGTGACGTTTGGATTGTAATTGGTGTTTTGGTACTCTTCTTGTCTTTGTTTTCTTTGCTGTTGCCCCAGTTTGATTCTCAGGTTATGCAAGAAATCTACCTCCACAGGCAAAACTAACTGTGAAAGAGGCTAAAGGCAGCAATTGCTATGAACATTCCCCCCCCTTAACCGAATGCTATTGTAGCCATGTCTTGCTTTTTCAATAAAATGTTTTGTAGATTTTTCTGTTTCTTCTAATGGATTCATTTTTCTACTTTTATTTCAGCTGATCTAATGTACAGTACTCCATATGTGGGCAGAACAAAAAAATGCATGCTTTCTGATTGCCAAAAGACATAGCAAACACTATGACGTTAAATGTAGAACGTGTTTCCAAAGAGAAACAGGCCCGTTTAGGATCGCTCTTATGTCGTGTAATATTCTGGAATGAATCACTAGTATAAGTACCTGGTTTAGGAATACAAAATGATCAACCACTTAAAAGGCATTACAAAAGTTTTATTGCAAGTGACATCAGGTTTATGCACAAAAAGTAGAAAGGATTATAAACTCCTTGCTTTCGATCGTGCATTGGCCTTTTTTCAGAGCCTTCTGTCAGAACCTTCTCCCGCATCACGACTCATGGTGATCCATCAAACATGACTTCTGCCTTTTAAGAAACATTTGACACATCAATTGTTTAAAGAGCGGACAAAAATTCGTCATATTTGAGGAAGGGTAAAGAGTTGAGAGACTGGTTTAATTGGATTTTGGCCACTGGATGAGCTCCTTAAACCTAATCCATCACAAGTGATTGTGAACAGATGAGTCTTTGTAATGAAAGACAACCAGAGTAATAATGGGAAAAAAAAAAACAATAACAACCACCCTTGCTATTATGTGGTAGAAGCTGTTATGAGGCCTGACTCTCCAGCTCTGAGGCAGGGGTGTCCGGCTCCTCGTCATTGTAGATGTTTTCAGCCTGAAAGGAGGAACAATTGGTAAAGTTTCTTAAAGCA
Organism: Clarias laeviceps; assembly: GCA_030014305.1. Taxonomy (NCBI): domain Eukaryota; kingdom Metazoa; phylum Chordata; class Actinopteri; order Siluriformes; family Clariidae; genus Clarias; species Clarias laeviceps. The sequence goes on along the minus strand of JAQMYJ010000007.1, from coordinate 5,750,160 downwards.
GACCTCTTAAAAAAAAAAAAAAAAAAAAAAAAAAACTTTCAAAGGAGGATTTCAAGATAAAAATCAGAACTGACCATTTGCCAGACTTGCATAATGTTATCTTCAGATACAGAGCAGATCACCCAGGGCTCGTTGGGATTCCATGAGAAATCTGAGATCTTTGCTGTGTGGCCACCGTGAATAAACTGTCACACAATACACAAGTAAGTTTAAAGCTCATACACACAACACAAAAAATCATGCATGAGGAGTTTAAATAAATCAGCTTGTGTTATGGATTTACCAGAAGTTCTGGAGGTCCATCTTCAGCATCCTCAGCAGACTGCTCCTCTCCAATTTTACTGCAGGCAAGGCAAACCAAATTACATTAAGAACTGTGATCATAGTCTCAGGATGGCCGTAAGGGATGTTGGAAAGACATGATCATAAACATAACATCTGGCATAACAAATATCTCCATTCAAAACCACACAGAAGAGTGTTTGCCTCACCTCAGGTCCCAGACATTGAGTCGTCGGTCTGTTCCACTGGACGCCAGGATAGTCTCGTTATGAGGAGACCACTGAACCTGCAGCAAAAAATTTTCCACTCAGTGCCATGACATACACACAGACCTAGACTCTTGTCAGTCATACATATCCACCCATGAGTGCTGTTTAAAGTTGTGAGTGAAGCAAGCAAAGCAAGCTAAACGCACAGAAAACAAGAGCCCTTTTTTCCTCTTTTGCAAGGCTGTTCAACATTCTGTTTCTGCGCATCTGTCTTATCTGGTCATATTTATAGTTATATTGGTCTAAGTAGAGCGAGCACTGTTACTGCCATCTTCTCTTACGCAAGTCGATTAGATATTTCCTTACAGGCAGTGTGTTCGAGTGCAACTTTTTAAGGAAGTTGGGAGGTCACACTCATTAACAGTGCTTTTTCATATCCTCTCTGAGTTTTACCTTGAACCTGTTACCTCTGGCTTGCTCAAAATATGGATAAATGCATATGGCATATGGATAAATATGGCTCAAAAAGGCTAAATTAATACCGTATATACGAGGGGTGTCCAAGTCAAATCAGGACTTTTGATTGTGCAGAATAACAGAACTCTCAAGAGTTATGGGAGTAAAACCTTCCTTTAGTTCTCTATATAATTCCCTGCTACACTAATCCCAGTGTTTCACTAGTATTGGATACCATCGAGGTAGAGTTCTCAGTACACCAGAGTTATGATTGGACTGCCTGCTTTATGGCAGCTTTAAGGAACTCCTTTAATGCCCCAAACATGTGGGAATGGCTTGGAGCGAGGTCAGGACTGTTGCAATAACTCTTAGACGGGTTTCTGTAATGTGCAAGTGGTGAATGAGTGCATGTGTACAGTTCCCAATTAAAGTTATTTGTCAATTTTCAAATTGATTAGATCACTGAATATTTGTGTGAACGGCTCCGCCTCGGCCAGGATCCTTATTCACAGATGTTCAGCCTTCTTTAATACGTTTGCACCATTCAGATGTTTTACTAAGAGTCTCATCGCCGTTCAGTGTTTGAAGTCTTCTGTAAATCTCAATCTGCATTATGCCTTCATTCAAGAGAAATTTGTCCTGGTTTGGCTTAAAACACCCCTCATATATAGGACATCATTATGTTTACAGGATGTGGAAAATATGGACAAATATCTATATTAATCCAAATCCAATTAACTGAACACATTTATAACTGTTCAGCAACATAACTGACAAACTAGTGTTTTCTGGGCAGGATCTGATATGTTACAAAGCCTTTTTTTTACTTTGCTTCCAGTCAATTCTGGTGTTAAAAAAAATTACTTGTTTATTCTGTCTGTCAAGTATTTTAATCTATGAAAAGGCCAAAATGTACATATCTATTTTGTATAACATGGTGTGTGTGTCTGTGGGTGACAGAGAGAGAAAAACATTACCTGGAATATTTCATCCTTGTGTGATTCAAAAGAGTGAAGCTTTAGCTTCAGATTGCGCAGATCCCACAGAGCCACAGTCTGTAAAAATAAACACATATGTCTATATTTAAAGACTACAAGCATTTGCATATAAATCTGTTTTTTTTCCCCTGGGAGGGGGAGGAAAACAAAATGTTTTGAACTTTTGATTCAAAAGAGAACTATGTATATAATCTAGAGTAAAAATATGACAAAGCTGTGTGTGTGTGTGTGTGTGTGTGTGTGTGTGTGTGTGTGTGTGTATTAATGCTGTAGAAACCTTATCTGCAGAGCCAGTGGCTAGAATGAACTCGCTGTAGGGATTGAAGGACAAGCAGTTGACTTCAGCAGTGTGAGCGTCCACTGAGTGACTAGGCTTAGACGTGTTGTTGGATCTTGTGTCCCAGCTGTTTAAAAAAAGAAGCGATATCTCATTATATCATCCTAAATTTAGACTTTTGATCACTGTATTAATGAATTAACAAGAAAAAGGGTTGTCTTTACACCATCAGTGTGACTTTCAGGTCCAATAAAATGTAGGTAATTGATTTTGTAATGCTTCCTCTTATCTACGTTGGGATTCTTAGAAGAAACTGTTAATTTCATTGAAATCAGCATTGCAATAATAACTAGAGTTACACTTTCTGAAGTAAATGTGAGTGGTGCTTGTCGTGGCAAATCACTGGAGTCATCCTAGCAACATGCTAATATAGCACTAGCATCATGTTAGCGACATGCTAATGATGTTGCTAGCAACATGCTAATATAGTTAGCATATTGCTAAACATCATGCTAGCAACATGTTAATCATCTTGACATCATGCTAGCAACATGCTAATATTGTTAGCATCATGTTAGCAGCATGCTAATGATGTTGCTAGGGGGTGTGGCTAATGAGCATAACGATGACTGATTGGTTGCCTGACTTAAATGAGCCCTCCCACCTGTCTCTACAACAGTGGGATCCACAGTTGTGTTCAGTTTCAAAGTTCCTATAGAAGCTACCATTATGTGTCAATGGGGCAAATCTGAGCATGTCTTGTTCCCCAGGGATACACTTTATACCCTCTTGCGGGGTATGTTCTGACGTAGCTTGCAAACCTCCTCAAATGTGGTAAATTTAAGATTCCTAAAAAGTTGTTGCTCTGCGCTAGAACCTGTCAAAATTGGTCTCCATGTTAAGTCTAAGGGACTTTTTGGGGCATGGGCAATTTACCACCCACCCCTTAGGAAAGTGACAACAGCCCATTCACGAACAAGCTGCACGATTTGATACCATTCGTGGGTCTACGACAAACAGTACAAGACTAGTTACATGCCAAAGTTTTGTACAGGAAAAAAAGAAAAAAGAATAATAAGCCTGTGAGATGATAATAGTGATGCACCACTAACTATTGCAATGAAGAAGTGTTTTTATTCAGGCACAGCACGCTTTATATGTAGCACTATTCAGGTACTGTGTTGCTGACCAGAAAGATGCAGATTCATATTTCAGGGTGTGCCAAAGAACTGTAGTCCTTAGAGGAGATGTTTTTTATTCTTGTAAAATGCTTTTAACTCAGTTTGTCAACATGATTTGTTGCTGATGAAATGTGAGCAGGACATCAGTCTGCATTGCAAACTACTGAAAACCTTCATTCAACATGTGTAAATATAATACCAGTATTACACTACTTCATGCTCTTACTTTTACGTTATGAGCAATGTAATCCTGAAATGAAGTTACAGAACTGCTACTCAAAAAGCTATAACTGTTTCCACGTAGGAATTACAAATTAAAAATCTGTTCAAACTAATTTTTCCTACAGGGAAGTCAAAACAAAGCACTAAAGCCAGAGCATTTCAAGAAGATTGAAGATTAGACAAGTTAAAGCTGACCAGCTTACCTCTTTCTGTAAAGTTTAAGGTTAGTCACTTGGCATAATACAATATATACAGGTTTGAGTGAAATCTGATAAGCTGTACTCACATCATAAGTTTCTGGTCGTCGGCCACAGAGCCGAAAAGCGACTCGTGCAGAAGGTGCCAGGACACGTCCTCCACTACGGCTGTGTGTCCTGTGAAGATGGTCTTGGCATCTAAAATTTTCCCTTCCTTTGGAGCTCCACTGATGTCCCACAGACAGATCGTCTACAAGGGGGAGAAAGAAAAAGAAGGGAAAAAAAAAGAAGTTTGATCCATTAACTGAGCTAAGCGGAGCTTTACCGAAAGGTGTTCTCAATAGATTCAGAACTCACATGATCATCTGATGCACTGAGTAAGTTTCCACTTAAGTTGGGATTCCAGGAAAGTCCGTAGCCCTCCTTCTGATGACCTCTGAGTCTCAGGTCTGGACTGCACTCACCGCTGGGGTCTACAGATGATGAGTAAAAAAATTTTTTCATTAAAAATGACCCAACAGTAGCTAGTCAGAAGACAGAAGTATAATTCACTTATTCTAAACACAACTTGTTCAAATATTTGAGCCTTTTTAATTACACAATTCTTCATATTCTAATAATTTTTTTCCAATTTGCAGATTGATTTTTTATTTTATTTTTTTTAAACAACAGGCACGTACTAACTATGCTGGGGTAAACGGTACAAAACTTTCACCCACCTGGTTTGGTTGGGTGTTTAGTGTAGTCAAAGACCAGCACATCAGATGTAGGAGTCTTTGTGGCGATTATGCAGGGGTTCTGCGGCATGTACCTCGCCCGATTCACCTCACCCTCGTGATTGATCTTTATCTCAATCTCAATCTTTCCACTCACAGAACCAAACCCTCCAAACTCTAGAGATTAAAAGAGAGAGAGAGAGAGAGAGAGAAATATGGTCAGTGGTAAATGTTTCATCCTAACCAGAAGTCAACAAATTGAAAAAACCATTAAAAACCTTTAAGAAAAGACAAATGTATATAATTTTTCATCTTTCAATATATTTTTTAATACACTTTGTCCATCTGTCAACAAGCTTTCATATTCCATCATAAAAAATCTTTTAGGCTGAGCTGCGAACAATGAATGCAACGCTGTCTTCACTTCAGATGTGAATCTTCGTCCTCGTAGGGCTGTTTTCAGGGGACCAAACAAGTGAAAGTCGGATGGAGAGAGATCAGAACTATAGGGAGGATGCTTTCACACCTCAAAATGTTTTTGCAGAGTGTCGACAGTGTGGGCAGAAGTGTGCAGACGTGCGTTGTTGTGCAAGATCACTCAGCAGTCCTCCGAATTTAATCTGTTAAGTTTAGGCTTCAGCTCTTCAATAAGCGTCTCAGTGATTGAGGATGTTTTCGTTCCGTACTCGGCCGTTTACTCTCAGACTCGTAGTGATGAATCTCTTTAAAAGAAACCTTCAACTTCCTTAGAATATTGGACCAAATTTTGTTTGCAGATATCGAAACGCTTCTTTTTATGCTCTTCCGTGAGTTGTTTCAACATGAGGTACACCCTCAGATCACATAAAAAAAAAAATTTTTTTAAAAGCTAATCACTGCTGTTCTTTTGCACAAATCGAGTGGGGGAATCCATTTTTGCGAGCACCACAATTACAAGTGAAATGATGTAATGCATTAACACCTACACAGCATTGACTGGGGAGACGGAAGCCTAGAACGGAAAGCGCTGATAAGACGGTGCGGCCAATGGGAGTTTTAATATAACTGGAGTGTGGATTTTTGACTCACCCTCGTATAATATGTATAGAAAATATATTTCCCATCAAACAAACAAATTTTGTACATTGTTTAAGAAAAAATATTAAACAAGGGCACTTGTTCTACTTTTATATCAAGACATTCATCAATGATACCACCAGAGGCGATTTATTTTCCAGTTTGCGCTTTAGATCCTTCAGCTACCGAACCTCCAATTTACACCTAATATTCAGGAGTGAACGTACCTGCTGAAGAAACACACACAGACAAGAGAAAAATCAATATTTAATCAAGAAATTATTTCATTATGAAAAAATAATAAATGAGAATATTGCCTAACACAACCAAACATGTATTTAGGAGCTTTTTGTGTGTTTAATTTACAGTAAATACTGTCATTATGTTATGATGTAATGATCAATCACAAAAATGATGACTTGTCTAAGACAAACCTCCTTTTTCGCTGTCGTAGTGAGAAGCATCGAACTGAGCATCGTCGTTCGGAATCTGAACACTGGCAATGACCAGGTGGTTCTGCTCATCTGAAGTGTGTGTTCCCAACACCAGTCTGTGAACTGCATAATCCTTTCCCTCCGGTCTAATCGAGAGATTAAGCATGAATAACGTTCACAGTCTTTAGAAACTCAAGGAGAATCAAGTGTGAGAATTCTAACCCACTCTCGTCTATGCACGCCTTCGCTACTTCAATGTTAAAATGTTGTTGCAAATATCTAGAATAAAACTATTCACGTGTGTGAAACAGAATTGGTCATAACCGCTGCACTGGTTTGAAGTGTGACTTTTACCTGTTTACATCAGGCAGCCACTGCACTGTTAGACTTGGCCATTCGAGAGCGTGTGTCATGACAAGGTCGTAGAGAAAAGGAGTGTTTTTCTTCCATATTTTGTATTCTTCGTTTATTACCCGCTCCTCTACAGCATCATCATATACTAGAAGGGGAAAAGAAACCACATCAACGCAGAGCACTGTAGCTACATCCAGACTATATTGGAATTTCTATCATCTATCAAACATATACAAAGTATGCACTGCACTATAATGATGTCCATAAATGCTCATTGCTATGATTTCTTCATAAGTACCAGCCCTGAATGTCAAAAACACTTCATAGTTTGTTTTATTCCTTTTCATTGGGCCACAATAAAAAAGTGTAGACCTAGCATTATAAGATATTTGCCCATATTTCTCCATATTTAATAAAACTTTCACAGAGCCTAATAAGGCTAATGGTAAAACAGCCGTTTAATAATTAAATCTGGCCAGACCACATTATTTGATCTAATTAAATTAGCACTAATTCACTGTGAACAGATCCAAGCTACATTAACTAGATAATTAATTCACAGCATCAGTTTTTATGTCAGTGCAATATTTAAGTTACTTTTTCTTTTTTTATTTGCCATCAGGTCTCTTTGGTAAAGTTGACATTAAATCAGTCGCTGGAAAGCATGTTTCATTAAGTGTCATTGAAGATGACTGCTCTCAATTCATGACCAAAGACTGTCCTTTATAATGTGTTAGTGTGTCTATGGCAACTAAATCAGCCTGAATATTGTACAGTGTAAATCTGGTTTACAGTTTCTCGGGATGTTGCAGTTTACTTGATGGCTGTCCCCACCTTTTGATGATTGCCTTTTCTGATCTTTCCTCCTGACCTCTGCTCTCTTTCCTCCTCACCTCTGCTCTTTCATTCTCTCTCTCCTCAGATTTTCTCCATCCTCCTCAGATCTTCCCCTTTTCTCCTATCCTTTGCCATCACTGCTCCTCACCACTGCTCTCTCCTCTTCTCTCTCCTTCCTCCTCACCACTGCTCTCTCTCTATCCTCTTCCCCTCGCCACTGCTCTCTCTCTCTCTCTCCTCGACACTGCTCTCTCTCTCTCTCCTCTTCCCCTCGCCACTGCTCTCTCCTCTTCCCCTCGCCACTGCTCTCTCTCTCCTCTTCCCCGCGCCACTGCTCTCTCTCTCCTCTTCCCCTCGCCACTGCTCTCTCTCTCCTCTTCCCCTCGCCACTGCTCTCTCTCTCCTCTTCCCCTCGCCACTGCTCTCTCTCTC
>JAQMYJ010000007.1:5689750-5707703 GCA_030014305.1 Clarias laeviceps | reverse complement strand
TTAACATTGAGGCCGGCCTCTGCTGTGACATCATAGTTCCATCGAAGATGCCGCACACATTAGAACTGACCCGGCAGTCGTCGCCTAGGCACACTTAAAATTTCTTCAGGAATTTTCGCTCTCTAGTATTATATTATCATTATATAACTATATTATATATTATTAATTAGAACTCAAATTCATTGTACTTCTATCGACAAAGCAAGACCCAGTGTCCATTACAAAGGACATGTTATAACTAATAAATAAATGACAGTATTGAAAAAAAAATCTGTGAGGCATGTTTCTGACATCTCACAGACTTATGTTATATTAAAAAAAATTAAATATGAAAACTTTTTTTCTTTCGGGTCTCAGTAGGATATGTCAAGAATTGATAGACAATATCTATCTATCTATCTTCGTAGTCAGTATACAGAAATAAAGTATGAAAACATTGAAACAAATTGAAAGCAATACACTTGGATATTATCGAGTAACAATAATTATTTTAAACTCTATTTTCCTAAACTTCTTAATAAACAAGATTTCATTGTAAGGTCCATATCTGTTGTTTTCCACGTGTACGTATAACTTGATTCCAGAAATGAAACAGCATTCGCACGCGCTAGGGGGGCTGCTCTACGTTATTACGTCATAGTACTGCCAGAGCGCGCACGTACACACTGGCTGCTATTTCGGTCGGTTTGAAGTGAGATGGGAGGATGACGGGAGCCAGTTAGCAGCAAGCCCAGCTAGTTTATGTTGCTGTTTCTGAGCCGTCAGATTTCTCTCTCGTTCTCAGTCGTTCGCCAGGTCATACTAAAAAAAATCCTGATTTGCCCTGAAGGCTTATTTTTCTGCCCTTAAGACCAAATTGACCCGTCGCTCGGTTTTCTGTACGCTTTGTGCTGACGCTCCCGACCGAACTCTAGTCAGCATGCCTGAGAGGAGGCCCTTCGTGCGGCTGCCCACTGACGTTTACCCCGTTAACTATGCGCTGTGTCTGAAGCCTGACCTGATCGACTTCACCTTCGAGGGCAAGCTGGAGGCGCAGGTGGAGGTAGGCTTGCTATTTCAATGCACTTAGTGTGTATGCGGTGTTAAAACGATCAGTGCTGGTGATACAATGGTGTTACAATTAGTAACGATACTCTCCTGCTGCTAAAGCTAACTGGCCTAAAAAGAGCTAGTCATTTAGCAGGTTACCTTTAGCTTCAGACTCTAACGCTATTGCTAGCCTGTTAGCCGTGAGCGAGTGAGTGAGTGAGTGTGTGTGTGTGTGTGGCGAGGCTAGGTGAGTAAGTTGGATATTTAGTGAACTATTAGTTAATGAGTTAGCTAGTTAGTACAGCATGTTAGCATGCTAGCTAGCAATTTAGTAACGTTATTTTAGTGGGAGTCTTATGGAAGTCATTAGGGTAGTATCGGCAAAAGTTGGTTTGTCTAAGGAGAAAACCGACTTTAACCAAGTCTATCATTTTCTAATAACGTTATTTGTCTTGTTTGTCATTTGTAGATATGTCGATAGTTTGCTTTGATAACTCAGGAGTTTGTCCTAGCTAGTAAGTGACTCAGGAGTTTGTCCTAGCTAGCAAATCTGAGAGAGTGAAGCTGAACAGGTGCCATGTCCAGGTTACTTTAAACACTCGCATTTGGTTTTGCACTAGTCATTCTGACCAGTGTGTTTCGATGAAGCGAAAAGTCCTTTACATGGTAATTTCCACCCCCTCAGGTTATTCTCAATGTTTTATATCAACACTCTTGACAAACAAGTGTTACTAAAAGCTGAATAACACACACAATTCTCTTTCTGGCCATGTTTTGGCAACCTATCTGACCGACGAACCTGCCCCTCTAAAATGTTGTTTGACAGCCTCAACCGTCACATAGTACTGTAACAACACCTATTTCGAAAGCATAAACATTCTAAAGATATCTAAAGATGTACCCTGGTTTATTTTTCAGCACAAGGAACCATAATAAAAGTGTAATTATTTTTTAATTTATGTAGTTAAAACAATGTCTCAAGTATGGCAAATAACATCCCCCCTCAAACATTATTGAAGAAGATATATATTTATATTATAAAGGGCTTATTTGTTCACATGACTAGGGCTCATTTATAATATTTGAACAAGAAACATGGCTGACGCGGAGTTAAACGTAAGAGACTCAACCACACAGTAACAGATTCAGCAAAGAGGAGACGTATAAGGGCTTCATAACTGAATTGAACACAATGAAATGTAGCCAATTTCTTTCTAACATTTGTTTTCTCATTTAAAAACCAAGGGCAACATTTAATCAATGCGAACTAACTTCCAATAAAAGATTTTAACATTTAACTTCAAATGAAAAAAAAAAAGCTAAATTTTTACTGCGCAGTGTGTTTCTGCTATGTCATCCAGAATTGTTACAAACCTAGAAAATATTTCACTACTACCACACGGGATGCCAATGTGGGAATATTTCTGAGTGTACCACCTGCAGTGTTAACTAAAAGTAACGGTTACATTTTATCACCTTAAATGATTGCAAACTCTTGTGTGCATGTTGAACTTGGACGCACGTCTCCTAATATATGTGTTTGAGACTACTTGGCACTCATGGTGTTGCAGCTCATGTAAACATGTGTAATGAGTAGGTTTGAGATTAATTCGCTTGCAGAGTTTGGAGCAAAAAAAACGTTCATTTTCAACTTTTAATAATGTTGTTTTGTTAGTCTTTTGGCTTCTCCCGACGATGGGTCGCCACAGCGGATGATCCAATCCACACACAACTTGCACAGGTTTTATGCCGGATAACCTTCCTGATGCAGCCCTCCCGTTTTATCCTGGCTTGGGAGCTGCACTGCATCCTCTGGCTGAGGTTTGGGTGTTGGTTGGGGATTGAACTCGGGCCTTCATAAAATACATTTCTGTTGGACCACTCAGAAGTTTGTGCGCTTGGCACAGAATCGATTAAATCCGAGGATTATCGGACATGGCTGATCAAGCTAAAAACCAGTCAATCCCAGTCACTGCGATCAGTGCATCTCTGTTTTTTAATGTAATAAACCATTTAAAAAATCTTTGACTTTGGAGTCAGTGTGACGACGCATGAATCAGCACACAAAAGAATTGCGATTCATAACGGAATAAAATTTTTTTTCCCCCAATCTCTATTCAGCAGTACTTCTGCTTTCATGCAGTGTTGCACAATTTTAAAAGACAAATATATAAATTTGATATGTATGCATTATGTTTATTGTATAACGTTTTTCCCTACTGTTCCAAAAACCATTTTATGTGTCTTGTAATATGTATATGGGAAAATCTAAGAGCGTCAAAAGCCAGACTGAAACAGCCATTCAGGGAGTTAATTGAGGTTGAAATGTCTGTCAGCGACACCATTCAAGTACAGATTTTGTTTATTGGTGGATTTTGTCACACAGCATCTGAAAGTTGTTCGGATCAGATTTAAGCTCAAGTTGCGCAGCGCTCACTAGTGAAACAAACTTGGGTGTTTAATGTAATCAGGTGTGGCTCATATAACAAACTGCAGCTCTGTTTTAGTTCTACACTCCTGTCTTTTTCTGTTTTGTCGTGCTTTCTATTTTTACTCCACACCGACAGCTGCATGATTGTGTGATCGCAGGAGGGTTTGAGCAGCAAGGCAAAACAAATCCATGGGCCATCGATCGATTGATGGGATGGGGGTCTTTTTATTACTATAATTTTTTTTTTTTTAAGTCATATTTTTTTTGTAGGCCATCACAGTGATGTGTGTTGAGCTGCTTTAGGTCTCAACCTCATTTTGAAATTTGCCCTGCTGAGATCAGTGTGGCATCTGTGCCGTAAGATTAACTCCACAAACCATGACCATTCAGACCCTGAGTACGCCAACCTTCTGTCACATGTACAGGTTTCTTACTGCATCCAAGTCTCCCGATTTGCACTCCTTCCTCACCTCATCTGAATCCACTGCAGTAATTTTTATGCATGTAAAAATATCACTCTGTTTAGTGTGATAAATTGCTGTTAGAGTTCAGTCCGCTGCTAGATGGGTCATGTACGCTTGCATATATGTATTGATTGCTTCTTTCTGAGTACAAAAGTCTTTTTTTCTTTTTTCCCCATGCCTAACTGATGAATATTTCAGATTTTGTGCCAGGTTTTTTTTTTTTTTTTTTTTTTTGGCATTAACATGAAAAAATGAGCTGCGAAGAGTGATTCTTATGTTTGCAAAGTGACCATGTTTAAGTTTGGGTTTATTACAAATGGCATCACAGTTATCTAACCAGGTATGACAGCATTCTCTGTTCTGCTGTTCTTCTTTAGATAAGTTAGGATTTATGGTCAGGTTCTTAGACTGAGGTCTGAGTGCTGGCAGAACACATGAATAGAAGACACGTCTATGTATGTGTATGGTATGAGTGCACATGTACTATGTATGTATTTTAATTGAAAAAAGTATTAGTGTGCAAAATTCATAGCTACCCTATTATCTTTAGTACAAATTGTTATGTGTTTACGCGTCTGCATTATTAAGCCTTGTATCCCTTTGACACGAATATACAATGAAAAGCACACCAATCCGCTTGACTAAATCTCTGTCCCCTTTCCCCACACTCATGAGGGAATTTCTGGATGTCATTTTGTCTCAGAGCTGTTTTCCGTATTGGACTTTTAACTGTTTTGTTAAGAATTTTCCGAAATTATGATTATTCACCATCGGGACAGCTTTACAGGACCGATATTTTCTATCGCCGTGCTCCCGACCTAATTCATTGAAATCGCTGAGGCTGGCTCATTTCCTTCAAACACTGCCCCCCACCCCCCAAAGAATGCTTGTAGAACCGCGGTTCGTTCCTATCTGCGGAAATTCATAACTCGTAACCTGTATTTCAACTTGTACATAAATTACATAATACTTTTGTATGTATGCATGTAAAGAATGCAACATACAGCAGATTTATCATCAGATGGGGGGGGGGAGCAACCACACAAGCAAAAACTACTAATGCAGGCTCCACGGGTTTTGCATGAAAACAGAAAGACGCGAACGTGACAAAATGAGGAGAAGAACTCTGGCCTGTCCTTCCGCATGCTCAGTAATTTAATTACTCTCGAGTGCGCATGCCTCACTCTAACACCAGTTGCAGTTGAATGCTTTTAGACTCTAATGGCTGCAGAAAGTCCCCACATGGTCGGGGATCTGAGACCCTTGGTTGAGCAGGCTGGCCTGGATGAATGGCTCTTCAGTGTCGAGGCTCTGGCTGGCAGTCTGTTCTAGTTTGCTGCAAACTAGGCTAGCAATATCTTGATTAGATTTTTTTTTTTTTTTTTAAAGAAGCAGATTTTATGTTACAGGTTGATGATTGTATTATGTTGTTTTTTTCTTTTCTTTTTTTTTTTTTAAAAGATTTTTGGGTTGTAATAGCTCTAATTAAAATGGGAAAAAAAGCCACTAAGTGTGTGTATAAACATTTTTTTAAAAGACAGTTTTTAAAAACTATTTGGTTTGGTCTTACACTGCATGTGAAAGTGGTGTGTAATGCGTACTTGTAATAAACCTACTTGTTTAAAAATGCTCAGGGATACAGTAACAGGAAAATCACAATGCTGACTGAGAAAGCACAAAAATTACAGAAATGTGCTCCTGTAATAAAAATAAATAAATAAATAAATAAATAAATAAAAAGAGTCACTTGATTGCATGATCGCTCTGGGGTTTGATGGGCTTCTCTCTGTCCCTGTCAATCACATTGACACTAGCCAACCATCATGCATGCAGAAGAAGGAAGACGGGTGTTTGAGGAAGCCAGTGATTGACGTCGCCCTCTATAGGTCGATCTAAAACGGCGGGGTGAATTGTGAAGGAATGGAAAACTAATAAAATAGCAGATTGAATAAACAAATCAGAATTGTATAAATCCAGCACTGAATACAACAGCCGTGTGTTTCTGTGGAATTAGCGTCCAGCGACTGAGGAAGTCTTGAAATGGTTATATGCATGCGACATTTTAGTGGTGTTAATGCATTTAGCTGACTTATCTATTTATTTATTTTTCATTTGCAGGTTACACAAGGGACAAATCAAATCGTGATGAACTGTGCTGATATCGATATAATCACTGCATCTTTTGCACCAGACGGAGGGGAAGGTAAGCATGGAACGTTATCTTAGACATCGTGAATGTAGTGTGTGTGTGTGTGTGAGATTATTTAGAGATTATTATTTAGGAACATGATAAAATAAAAAAGGAAAAAGGATGCCCGTAAATAATGTCTCTTCCTTAGAGGTTACCTTTTGTATACTTTATCTGTAAATATTTTATATCGTCTCTTGTACCATGGGGGAGTTGAAGCTCATATCTGAGTGGCTAATTTTTTTTTTTTTATCGATTTGGTATAACAGCATGTTAAACGGAAACAACGCACGATTATATATATTATTATTATTAGTAAAGCATATTATATATTAATGCATTGTTCTAATATGTTGTCATAGTAACAGCTCATTCGAAGAGATTTGTCTGTTGTTAAATTAACACAATTAAGAAGCGGGGTTTTAAAAAACTGATTGTGATTGTAAGCGTTTAACAGTCACAGTGCCATGTAAAGTACAATCTTAAAGACAACTTTATACTTCAGGTTTTTTTCTTTTGGTCAGTTGACAGTCTGTGTTTTTCTGTGGTGAGAGAGCGAGAGAAACAGCTATAAAAAGAGAAAGAGAGAGCAAAAGATTTGATTGAGAGAGAGCCTGAGAGGTATGATCAAGAAAGAATGTGTTCCAATCAGAGAGGGAGATCGAGCGTGAGAGAGCGATTCCATCAAGAAAGCAAGAGCAATTCGATCAAGAGAGTTAAGAAACAGGTCCAGTAGCACAGTTTTCTTTCATGCAATGACACAAGTCACAAGTTTTTTTATTTATTTATTTATTTTTCTTGAGGGAGCAAGAGAGATTCGATCACGAAAGAGTGATTTTGAGTCAGAGAGAGAGAGAGAATGCACGCGCATGCGCAGGTCTGATGTAGAAGGAGTAACCGCTTATTATGGTTGTATCTTAAAGGAGAACAGGAACTTGCTTGTTTCTCAGATGTTTTACAACATTACAACCAACAGTAAACGGTGTGTGTTAATTGCTTACAACCACACAGCCGGTCACGTGTCACTCCTTGCTTAAGGCGTATCGAGATGCACCCCGTATCGTTCTGCAAGTACGCAGGGCAGTTTGTTTCCCGGGACTAGCAGATTTTATGTCTGGACTGTAATTCCATGTCTTCCTGATGGACATGCAGCCTCAACAGGCACAGAAGGAAAATGATCCCGACTGTTTGTGGACAGAAACAATGCATAGCGTAGAGTCTAATGTTTTTTCTACATGACGAAACCTGCAGTGGTTCGATGCACCTTGATGCCGTAATTACAGCAGGTTTTTTCAGACTGCCTGCCACACAGCACACATCTCTCCTGAGGATCTGCTTAACAGCAGAGAGATTTCACTAGACAGGTTAATTAACACGCATTTTTAGGTGAAGATACTAGCCAGGCTCATGTAATCACTTTTAGTTAGGACGCACCACAGCTCACAGGCAAGAACGTTCATCATGCATGATGTGCTGAGTTTAAAAACGTTATTACGAGCGGATAGTGAGATGCGATACGATTACTTGCCTCATTTGTTTATAAAAAAAATTTCTTAGACTTTGCTTTTTTGCCTAGAAAATGATGTTTGGGTTTGGCTACAATATTACGTTATAGCTTCAACTTGTCTGTATTTATCGACTCCTGCTGCCAAAATGAAAAATAATTCAAATACTTTTTGAGCACTATTCTGAATCTTATTTAAACCTAAAAAGTATTCACCTATATTTTTATTTGTTAAATTAATTTATTTTATTTCTGTATTTATTTTTGTATTATTCTTTTATTTTTATTTTTTTACCTTTTTGTTTCCTCAAATGTATATTTATATCATGTATATTTTACAACTGATTTTGCACAATTCTTCTTTTCTGTATAAAGCCTAGGGTGAAGGTTTTATAACTGAGGAGGGTTTTGAATAGGCACGCACCGATACTGCACTCGTTTACTCGTACTCATAAAACTGTTCATACATTATTGCACTGATACTATTTTACAGAAGAAAAAAAAGGCACGAAAAGAAACTTGCGTCCTTGCATGAAAGGAACGGTGCTTAAAATAGTTTTTTTTTAATATTTATCCTGGTCTTTTAAACGTTGCAAATGGCAAAATGGTGGCTTTCTTTATAGATGTGTTGATTTCTAAATATATAATAAGAATTCTCTTTTGAATCTCGCATATTTTTTGGTGTAATTTATGTTGTAACAGCGATAACACTGATTCTGCATTTTATGTGGTGAAGGGGAGTGAGAGGGGAAAAAACTCTGCTCTGATACAAAATAAAAAATAGAGAGAAAGATCCAATCAAGAGAGCGATCCTTTCAGAGAGATCAGAATAAGAGAAAGTATTCCAATTGGGGAGAGAGAGAGGGAGAGAATCGGTCAAGAAAATGATGTTCAGAGAGGGAATTGGGAGCAAGAGGGATTTGATTAAGAAAGCGTGATTCAATCGGGGGGAGGGAGAGGGAGAGAGATCTGCTCAAGAAAGAAGTGTCCCAATTAGAGAGCGAGCGCAAGAGAGACCGGTTCTATCAAGAACAATACGATCAAGAGCGTCAGAGAGAAAGCGGAACTAAGAGAGATTCGATGAAGAAAGAATGGTGGCAAAACTTGTTGATTTATAGAAAATATGTAAGAATTGTCTTTGAATCTCAAATCATTCTTTTTTTGTGCGCTCCAACATCAGTGTCTGACCTCACAAATGCGTCTCTGGAAGAATGGTCAAATATTCCCATAAACAAACTCCTAAACCTTGTGGAAAGGCTTCCCAGAAGAGTTGAAGCTGTTATTGCTGCAAGGGGGGCGGGGCCAACATCATATTAAATCCTATGGATTAAGAATTGGATGTTACTCAAGTTCATTGGCAAGTGAAGGCAGGCAGTTTGGGTTTATAGAAAAAAAGCTTGTATTTCTATCAGAACTGGAGTAACCAGCTTGGATAGTGTTCATTAAATTGCTTTAAAACGATATTTTATATTAAAACGTTCTCAGTCTTGTTTAAACGTCAGGAAGGTAACATGTTTAACAACCAAATTTTGCAGAAATTGAAGAGTTTATACTTTTTTTATACTTTTATTTAAAAATTTTATATTTCACCCACTGCACACTTGGTCATTGTCTCAAAGCAGGTTCACAAAGATGAAAAGAAAATTTGGCCAAAACGAATACCTGACATGACGGGTAACACGTATTTCTGACATTTAAAAAAATTATATACGTCTTTTGCCCTAGGACAACGCCCTGTACTCGTATTGGTATTTGGTATCAGCGAGTACCTGAATGGTATTGGGACATCCTTCTTTCTGGAGATAAGGGAGTTTCCTGTTTAGAGCTCAATCAAATGCAAAGACATGGAGAAAATAAGAAATGCAACAACAGGCAAAATAATAAATGAATAGCAATGATAAATATTCAATTAATAGACAATTATACATAACTGTTTTATGGTTCTGTTTATTGGTTGATGTAATAACGTTATTAAACGTATTCTGTTTCATTTCTCCAGATCTCTTCTATCATTACTCCATGTGCATAGAGTTAGTGTTTAGACGCACATTGCTCTCTGTTCAGCTACAGCCTCAGGCTTCACCAGTTCATGCAGATCAGATGTACTGTACAGTACGTTTTCTTGCCATTTGCTACAATTGTAATACTGGATAACTAATCTTTCTGTTTCCTTATGTTCATTTAGAAATAAGCGCTACAGGATTTAACTATCAGAACGAGGATGAGAAAGTCACTCTGTCATTCCCCAGCGCTCTTCTGAAAGGTAAACGCCAGCTCTAGTCTCTCTCTGTTCCTGCCATGCTAACAGTCAGAATGTACTGTACAGTCATTCTTTCAGCAGCTGAGAAGATGGCTAATCAGCTTGCTGTCAGAAGCGATTGTTCCCTCATTGTGTTGGCTCACAATTAAATTCTTACCCTATGCATAGGTTTGCTCTGGTTTGATTCATGATCTTGCAAATTTTTTGTTAACGTGTTCTGCACATTTTCTAGGGTCTGGTGTGTTGAAGATTGACTTTGTTGGAGAGTTGAATGATAAAATGAAAGGTTTCTATAGAAGTAAATACTCGACTTCGTCAGGAGAAACCCGCTATGCAGCCGTCACACAGTTCGAGGTAACTCAGCAGCACGTTCGTTTCTTTGAGTTGAATCTCGATGTGTACGAATACCCTGGAATTGTTTTTCCTTACAGGCAGCTCGACATAGTCTGATATATATGAGTAAGAACATGTGTATTATATGAGTGTTATATGAAAGAGGTGTAATGAGTAACTGAGCAAACAGGGAGGGGTGATTTGGAGAGGAAGGAAGACATTAATGGTCCTGTTCACACTCAATACAAGTGTGTGTCTGCCTGAGAGTCTGTAGTATCATGTTTTGTTTCATTTCAGCTTTTGTTTATGGTTGTCAAATTCCATTCACCAGCCAAAATACCATTGACCATCTCTCTCTCTCTCTCTCTCTCTCTCTCTCTCAGGCCACAGATGCCCGCCGAGCTTTCCCTTGCTGGGACGAGCCAGCTATCAAAGCCACCTTTGACATCACCCTCATAGCCCCCAAGGATCGAGTAGCCTTGTCCAATATGGTACGCGTTATGTTTCAAACACTCTCATGCTAGGGATCATTGCCTGCATGTTTAGTGTAACAGATGCTCAGTTATGTTCTTTCTCTTTGCACTGAGCAAAGTCTTCTTAAAGCAATATTGCTTATCAGCGTAATTGTTTGAGGGGTAGCTCAGTGGTTGAGGCATTGGACTACGGATCGGAAGGTCCCTGGTACAAAGCCCACAACCACCAAGTTACCACTGTTGGGCCCTTGAGCAAGGCCCTTAACCCTCAACTACTCAGATGTAGAATGAGATGAAAAATGTAAGTCCCTCTGGATAAGGGCGTCTGCCAAATGCAGCAATGTAAGTGTATTATTCTGGTCTTAGGTGCTGGAATAATGTCGCTTATAATCTTAGTTAGTTCAACAAGTCTTTAGAGCTTAACACAATGCGTTATTATTTTTTATTTTTTTAAACAACAATAAAAATTATCTTTGCAGTTTGAAACCAGTCCACTACACATGTACATTTGTTTTCATATTCATTTACGCATACGTGTATACTCTAAATTGTTAAGCTTGAAGACCGCTTCCATCCATCGTGTGATCATAATTCAGTTCAGTGTTGTGCGAGGACGGGAGAGTAATGGCCACGCAGCTCTGGTTTCAACCCCGAGTTTCAGAGCACACGCTGATTACAGCAGTTAATGGAGGGAAGAAGCAGGCATAGCTGCGAGCTAAAAGCTTCCGTTTCCTCTAACCTATTAAGCTATTTTGGTACATGCGCTTCCACAGTGTAGAGAAAAAATTTTTTTTACTTATTTATTTTATTTTTTTACCTTCACATTTTCAACTTTTTTCTGTCGATTCTCACGGCTGTGATCTTCGCTGTAGAACGTCATCGATCGTAAGCCATACCCAGAAGACGACAGTCTTGTGGAAGTCAAATTTGCCACTACACCCATCATGTCCACCTACCTGGTGGCGTTCGTCATCGGCGAGTACGATTTCGTGGAGAGCCAGTCGTCTGACGGCGTGACGGTCCGTGTGTACACGCCAGTAGGGAAAGCCGAGCAGGGCAAGTTTGCACTGGAGGTAAACAATCTCTTCCAAGACTTGTGTATATGTGACCCAAATACTATTTATTGCTTAGCTGCTTTTTGTTCTTTTGCCCCATTTAAAGTCATTTTATGTCTTATGTCGATTTTATTAACTTTAAATCTTCTGTCTTTTCCCATTTCATAGGTGGCTACTAAGACCTTACCTTTCTACAAAGAATATTTTAATGTTCCTTATCCGTTGCCTAAAATTGATCTAATAGCAATTGCTGATTTTGCTGCTGGTATGTTTTTAAATTTTTTATTTTTATTTTTCCCTGATTGATGATGATGATATTGTTTCCAAATTTCTGCAGCACATGACTGTTTTTATTTCATGCGTTTAGGTGCCATGGAAAATTGGGGCCTTGTTACTTACAGGTACTATGAATGCACTTTTGAATAGCGAGTTAGTAAACAGTCTAACCACTTGTGTGTATGACAAGAATCTTGACTTCCTGTTGTATTTTAATTTTTTCTCAGTAAGTCCACTTTGATTATAGATTTGATCTTTTGATAACATTCCCCCCGAAGGAAAAACTGCAGTGCGTATTTTGTGTTTTAGGGAGACTGCTCTGCTGATTGACCCAAAGAATTCATGTGCGTCCTCGCGTCAGTGGGTGGCCCTGGTGGTAGGGCATGAGCTGGCACACCAGTGGTTTGGGAATTTGGTTACTATGGTGAGTGTGTGAACTCGGTAACCGTGATGAGCTCATGCTGAGAGCGAGGCTTAGAACCCCTTTTTTTTTTTTTTCCCCCCTGTTATTAAAGTAGCTGTCATGTTGGTTTAAAGATCTTTTTCTTTCTTTCTTCTTCTTTCAAGCCTATATATCTGCTGATAAACTTTTCCTTTTTTCTTAGTTTGTGTTTATTGTAGTTATTGTAACTTATTTATTATAACAGCAGGTTAGACGTACATAGGCTTTGTAGATTGGCCTGGTTTCCATTTACTGATACAGGGGTATTCTGCAGGAATGGTGGACTCATCTGTGGCTTAATGAGGGCTTTGCGTCATGGATCGAGTACCTCTGTGTGGATCACTGTTTCCCCGAGTATGACATCTGGACCCAGTTTGTATCTGCTGACTACACCAGGGCTCTTGATCTGGATGCTCTTGATAACAGTCACCCAATTGAGGTGTGTGTGTGTGGGTTTGTTTTTTGTTTCAACACTCCACATCCTGTTATTCTATTATTGTAAACCGTAACTTTAGCTTTGTTCTCGTAATTGTAATTTCACGTGTGACATTATTGGGAAAATATTATCCCAATGGTGTAGATGCTTAAAATGCCTTTTTTTTTTTTTTTTAAACAATTTCTACTAGCTTTTAAAATTAATTTGAAATTAAGGTAACTGTTAATCAAATCACAGTTCGTTATAATTAGTGTTAAAATTAAGTTTGTAAAAGCACCTGTTTTATGGTGGCTAGTGTTCAGAGACAGACTTCAGAAGTGTAGAGTGGATTGAGGGCTGAGGTTTTTATTTAGAAATACTTATTCCTGATGCATAGAGCTCTAAAACAATTGATTCAATTTAATAAAGATTTAATAAAGATTCTGTAAGCAGTATCTAATAACATGTAAGTGTTTGACAATGTCTTGAACAGGGAAAGTGCAAAAGAACTATATAAACCTGCCCAATTAATCACACACAAATCTAAATCGCAATATGGACTTGTGAAGTTATCAATTGCCCATGTTCCAAAGTGCAGTTAAATATAGTTAATAGTTAAATATTGCGGTTTAAATCTAAAAATTAATTAATTCACTTGTTTATTTATCTAATTGTATAACTCAAAAAAGGAACTTTGCAAAATACTGACTCAGATTTTAAAATAAAACTACAGGAAGTCTTGAGTACTGAAGGTCTTGTTTATTTGTTATTCTGTGTAGCAGTGTAGCCTACTTCTGTCTGCACAGACAGACAGATCAGTTTCCACAAAACCGCACTGAAACCTACATCTAGCTGGATGAAATGAGTTTGTTTTATTGTGTCCCCTAAATTGACAGGTTAATGTAGGACATCCCTCGGAAGTGGATGAAATCTTTGATGCCATATCCTACAGCAAAGGTGCTTCTGTTATTCGCATGCTGCACAATTACATAGGCGATGAGGTAAGAAAACAAAAAACAAGCATAAGAACCATTTACACTTTCACATCTTGGATAAAATGTCTTGACCAGTGGTCCTTTTTCTTTTTTTGTCCTTTTAGGATTTTAGAAAGGGAATGAACGCTTATCTTGTAAAGTTTCAACACAAAAATGCATCTACAGGTACATTGTTTCGTTTGCAAGTGTATATTTTATAATGATTTGCAAGACTGAGTCTTCCAATTTTTAACCTTAGTGTTGAGCGATTTGGCTAAGATCATCAACCAAGTGACCAGTATATCTTCTTTTGAGATGCATATTATAATTAAGAATTTGAAAATGATGAATGTGAAATGAGGCTTGTGAGCAAAGCCAGAAGTAGCTGCATGGTGCAGTTCATTTTTACAAAATAATTTTCATTAGGATTTTTTTGAAGTTGCAGACATGAATGCAGCGTTTATGCTTCTTCCCTCGTACAGTGTTCTTATCTCTTAACCATTCACTGCTTTAAGGGGAATACCACAAAACAACTTTTAGCCATATATATATATATATATATATATATTTTCTTTGCTTTTATAAAGGCGTCTGTAATGTACAGGTCACTGATTATCACTGAAAACAATTGACTTATTCCCTGTGTTGAAAAAAATGAGCAAAAAAGTATGTACAAAGGAAACCCAAGGCCAGCTGTTGAAGCAGTTAGACACATTTCTATTGAATGCCTTAAAGGAATTTCTCAGCTGAACGTGTTTATTACTCTGGCAAAAAATAAATAAATAAATAACCCAAACATTTAATTAAAAGGTTTATTTTACAGGTTTTAGATCTAGTACCCAATTTGTCATTACAAATTATATTACAAATAACATTACCGTCATATTCATTTTTAGACTTTTTGCTCATGTCTCTCTCAAGTGTAGGTGTCAAAGTATTAATGTAACTGTTTTGTGTTTGTTATAAATGTATATATTTTAAACATAGAGTATATTTACAATTTTTCACAACTGCCTTGCGAGGGTGTTTTGAGTTAGCAGGTTTTCTGTTTAGTCAGAGTAATTTTGTGTGTACACAATGTGGAAAGATATTAGGTTACAAAACACTGTAGTATTCCTTTAAATAGTGATGGGGTTTGAGTAGAAACTAATTTTGCTTGTTCTTTTGCTTGTTCCCTTGTACTTTGTCGTTTTCAGAGGACCTCTGGGATTGTCTAGAGCAGGCTAGTGGGAAGCCCATTGCTGCAGTGATGAGCTCTTGGACTAAACAGATGGGATTCCCCATTATTGTAGTGGACCAGGAGCAGGTAAAGTATTTGCCCTAATACTAAACAAGCAAGAGGAAATGTTTTGGCGATAATAAACATCATGTATGCCTTTAATCTTTTTAGCAAGGAGACGATCGGGTGCTGAAGATATCTCAGAAAAAGTTCTGTGCTAGTGGACCACATAATGGTAAGATTTCTTTTAAAGTACTGTAAAATAGTACTGTAATGTTAGTAGGATCTGTTGTCTGTTAATGTTTGGATTTGGATTTGTAGCGTTGGCCTACATATTTTAACAGGGACTGTAAAATCTCTGTTGTAATTGATGTTACTGTTTTCTGTTGAATTGAAAGGAAGGAAAATATGTTCCCAAACCTGAGGCATGGATGCTTGCTTTCCATTCTCATTGTTTGTGTATGTGTGCCAGGTGAGGACTGCCTTGACTGGATGGTCCCAATTAGCATCTGCACCAGTGAGGACCCCAGCTGTTCCAAGATAAATGTTCTGATGGACCAGCCTGAACTCACAGTCACTATCCCTAACCTGGGACCAGATAAGTGGGTCAAGGTCAGATCTCTTTCTCCCTGTATGTGTGCTGTCAATGTTACTATTTGCATTATGGTTTCAAGGAACTCCTCTTTATCCTGAGATTAGCATGCGTGTGAGAAGTAAAATATTTTCTTTCTCGTTGTAGCTTAATCCAGGCACGGTAGGCTTCTATAGGGTCCAGTACAGCTCGGCCATGCTGGAGAGTTTGCTGCCAGGAATCCGAGATCTTACGCTGCTCCCTGTAGATCGACTGGGCCTGCAGAATGACCTTTTCTCTCTGGTAAGACCACACACCAGGTTATTGATTACCATAACATATCCATTAGCACTTATTTGCCTGTGAGTTTGAGAGTATCTGACATGACCCATTGTCCTACAGAATGTAATATTTATTAATAAAATTTTTATGACTGCCATTTGTAGCGGAACATGTCTTTTGTCTCTGTTAGTCACGTGCGGGTATGATCAGCACGGTGGAGGTCCTGAAGATGATGGAGGCGTTCGTGAACGAACCGAACTACACAGTGTGGAGTGACCTGAGCTGTAACCTGGGCGTGCTCTCCTCTTTGCTCTCCCACACCGACTACCACGAGGAGATCCGAGAGTTCATCCGTGACCTCTTTACCCCCATCGGCCTAAAGCTGGGTTGGGACAACAAACCTGGCGAGGGTGAGTGTCAGGAAAAACAACCCCCCTGCTTTTTCTACTAGTTTCTTTCTTTTATTTTTTTTCTAGTAGATTCTTACTTCCTGTTTTTGTCATTTAACGATCAAGGCCACTTGGACGCTCTGCTGCGAGGGCTTGTCCTGGGAAAGCTGGGGAAGGCGGGACACAAGGCCACACTGGAGGAGGCTCGCAGGAGATTTAAAGACCATGTGGAAGGCAAGCAGATCCTCTCTGCAGACCTCAGGAGTCCAGTAAGATCTGCAACACATTTAGACTGCAGCTCTTTTTTTTTTTTTTTTTTTTTTAAATAATCACTTCATCTTTCTAAGGGTACATCAAAGGATGAGGTGTGGTTTTAATCTTGTAGTCAAGATGATGAGTAGAACTTTTATGTTCTGGACATAAATTTATCTGTTTATATTGAACTGATTTCCATGGAGAAGTATTGTACAGGCAGTTTTTTTTTTTTTTTTTTTTCAGGTTTATCTAACAGTTTTAAAGCATGGGGATAGCTCAACGCTGGAGACTATGCTAAAGGTAATATCACACCCCATGTTTGAGTCGTACTGTGCATGTGTACTGAGAGATATTTAACACAGTAATAATTGAAAAAATAAAGAAGTGGTTAGCACTGTGGCTTCAGTGCTTGTGGCAAGCAGTGTAGAGAATGAGTGAGTGAAAAGCTGCAACTTGACAGATTATGTAGTAAAGATTTTCTGTATTGAATTTCTTCTGTCCAGCTTCATAAACAGGCTGACATGCAGGAGGAGAAGAATCGCATAGAGAGAGTTCTGGGAGCGATCTCGTCTCCAGACCTCATCCAGAGAGTGTTGACCTTCTCTCTTTCGGTATGCTGGAACATTTCATTTCACACAGACCTGCAAAGGTTTACTTGAATAAAAAAAATAAATTGTAAATTTCAGTTACCGTTAAGATATAAAAAAATATATATATTTAAGAATCATAGTGTTTTAAGTTTTTATTTAGAATTTTACATATAAAATGTAATTTTTGTTTGCTGAAATATTTAGCTTCACAAGAAAGCTTTTTTTTTTTTTTCTTTGAGAGAAAAAATTAAATGAAAGGAAACCTAGCAGTTAAGAGAAGTCATCAAAAACGAAAAGAAAAACATATCTGCACAGTAGTTGTTAAGGATTGAGTTATATTTTTATAAATCTTTAGAGTGTACCATGTTTATGATGGTAAAAACACTTCTCATGAAGTCAGCACTCTACTCTCTCATGCTTTGTTTAGCACTAATTTGCTCTGAGGAATTGATATACCTAGTGCTGACTGTGTGTGTGTGTGTGTGTGTGTGTGTGTGTGGGTGTGTAGGATGATGTTCGTCCCCAGGACACCGTGTCTGTGATTGGAGGCGTGGCCGGAAGCAGCAAGCACGGCCGCAAAGCAGCTTGGAAATTTGTCCGAGATAACTGGGAGGAGCTTTATAACCGCTACCAGGGTGGATTCCTTATATCTCGACTCATTAAGGTGAGCCATATATATACACATATACATACACATATACACACACATATACACAGTGGGGGGAAAAGTTTGCCCACTTACAAAGAAATGAAGGGTCTATAATTTTTATCATAGGTTTATGGTAAAAGATTGAGACAGAATA
>JAQMYJ010000007.1:5665985-5677535 GCA_030014305.1 Clarias laeviceps | reverse complement strand
ATTCCTCCTGTCCTCTTACTTACACACACACACATACACACACAGCGCCTGCGCGCATAAACGCAAACAATTATCTGTCGGGATTTATTTTTACTTTTTTTTTTTTAAAGGTAAAGTGCAGGTTAAGTGTTTTATTTTTACTTTATATTTTGTGTTAATAATTTTTATGTATTCAAATTTTTTGTGCTGCGGAATGAATAATTTGAGTTTCCATTATTTCTTATGGGGAAATTCGCTTTGAAATACACAGTGTTTTGAAGCCCACTTCCAGAACGAATTATGCTCGTAATCCAAGGCTCAACTGTATAATTAGTTTAGTGTTGTAGCATTTCGTCTGTACTGACTCAAGTTTTTTCATCTCTGAATAAGGAAATACGTTGGATTGTTTACTGAGCAGGATTATTAAAGTGGCAGTATACAGTATAACTTTTATATGGATACGAAGTGTTGGAGAGCCCAGTAATAGAACCAGAGTCACAGTTTGCTGTAGTTATGGCTGTGTAAATGATTTGGTCTAATGCTTGCTAGCTGAGAGTGTTAATACCCATGAGTGCTTAAGGTTCAAGGTTCGAAGTTGGCTTTAGTGTCATTGTACTAGTATAACACAATCCCAAACAGTGTGAACCCAAACAAGAGCATTAACTTCCAAAACTAGTCACGTAAATGAATGAAGGAATCACATAAAATGTCATCAAAGGATATTGGATTATTTTCAAAGTTACTCAGATATAGCATTGTCTTCTAGGATAGAAGCTATTTTGCCAGTCCATTTATTCGTGATTTATAATTCTGTATCAGAATTATAATATATATAATTCATATAATTCTGGATCAGAATTTTCAACCGAGAGACCACAGGGACCTGGTGTGCCACAAATTTTGCATTACTCACTGCATATACAGTAAACGTAAAACTTTTGACACTTTTTGTTGCTTCTACTTGCAGTTACACTCCCACAGGATTGCAGGGCTTGGAGTTTGGGAGTGCCCTGTTTATCTTTCACTGATATCTCTGTTTCACAATAGTATCGGACACTATTCAGACTTTCTTATTGTGTCATTTACTGTATGTCATTGGTTCAGCCATTATAATTCTTGTTTATTTTTCCACAGACTCTTATGATCCCAGGTCCCAAGCTTAAACCGGAAGAGGAGTTTGAGAGGCTGAATTACGAGGTGCCAAAGCCCAAAGCAGTGCAATGGCATAAATAAACCAGACGAGGAAGAGATGTTCGGTCGTCTTTGTACAGATTTCATTGTGAAATAAACCAATGTTCCTGAAACTGTACGGATCTCCCTGGGTTTGTTCACTGAATAACTCTGTTAAAGCCGCAACACTTGTTACTATACAGCTGATTTGAGATTTGAGTTATGAATAATATAGTTTTATACGGTTCTTGCTATAGTGTATACTGCATCACTTTTAAGATACAGATTTGCTGTACCCCTTGTGCAGGATGTTTATTCGCTTCTTTGCGGTGTGCACAAATTATTACAGGTGAGGTGTTTAAACGTTACATCCGTGTTATTAAATATGTTGGAGTGAGAATAATAACCTTTTAGCAGGTTGAAGTCAAAACATGTAAGAAAAATGATCGCAAAATATGTGGATGCAAATCACTTATAATGGTTAATACCTTGTAAATGTATCCTGGCTACATCATGGAGGAATGGAAATCAATGTAAGATTTAAAGCATGTGCACTTTAATTCTGTTATTGTTAATTCTTGAATCAAATGAGCGAATATTTGTTGGGGATGGGAATATCATGATACCTAGGTCTCGATTTGATTCGTATTGCAATTCATCCATACAGTGAAGCTTTTTAAGTTTAGAATATTTCTTTTAATTGCTATTTAAAGTCACTGTCTCTGTAATTACACTGCCTACCCAAAAAAGGCCCACAGACTAATATTTCTTTGGACAACATTTTGCCTTGATTATGGCATGTTTGTTCCCTGGCATCATTTTGATAAGCTTATGCACTACATTTATTCTGCCCGGAGTCATGTTCACTTCTCTCCAAGATCTTGTATTGATAATGTGGAGTCGGACCACAGCGTAAAAAAACCTTCAGCACATCCCAAAGAGTCTCAATGGGGTTAAAGTATGGACTCTCTGGTGGTCAATCCATGTGTAAATGAGGTCTCATGCTGCCTGAACCACTCTTTCACAATTTGTGTAGCCTGGCATTGTCATTGCTCTGGAATATGCCTGTTCCATCAGAGAAGAAAAAAATCAGTTGGAAAAACCTGGTTATTGTAGTAGATTGAGGTCAGCTGACCTCATTTGTTTTGATCACATAACATTGCTGAACCTACACCAGACTAAAGGAAGCAATACTGATCACAATCATTCAAAGTTTTTTCTGACCACATCTCTTCCTCGAAGATGATGGCTCACCACTATCCTTAAAGGTGTTTTTCAGTTCTTAACCCAATTTTAGTAGTTTCCTTAGTTGTTTTCTTTGCTTCATGCAAGAGAATAATTTGACTCCCTCTGAAACAGAGTAACATCTTTGCCACAACCAAGCAATTCACTGCATTAGTTCAATTCAGTTCAATTTTATTTGTATAGTGCTTTTAACATTTGTCATTATTGCAAAGGAGCTTTACACAATCAAGAGTTAGGGTTAAATAACTTGTTGAAACTCAACCATATTAATCACTGCAGTAATTATCCAGTGGAAAGCCCATAACTATTTATTTTAGTTAAATTCAAGGTTTTCTTTTTGGCTGGACAGTGTATAATTGTGCCAGGAATCTATTATAATTAATTTTTACATAGGCATTTTAAATTGGTGGATGATCGGACTCTGGTTTATCAGTTCATAGTGACTTTCTGTATGTTTACAATGAAGATCAATAGGTTTTACTGCAGACTCTTAAAGCGATTGCTCTTGAAAGAGGAATAAACAAATGATTATCTGGTGATAGAACAGATCATTTTATTTGACTCAGATGGTCAAATTGCCTGTGTCTGATCAATAGAAGGAAGTAACACAAGTATCTGTAAAATGATGCAATGAAAGGTTCATCTACAGTATATCTAAACTGAACTGCAAAATAATAACAGTGTTCCTCTACACAAGGTACAGGGTTGAAATGGTGTCAAGCAGTGATGATCACATACATACGTAATATTATAATTCACTTTTCCTGAATGGGTAAAAAAAAATTGTTTCATTAAAAATTTTGTCTGAAGCACTGAAAAAGTCATGAAAAAGTAATGCAAATTTGTTCATCAAAAATTGTATGAACCCTGATCTATGATGGATCATTTGCAATACATAACTACCTCTTAACAAGAAATAGCAATCTGGGTGAATAATTTATTGGGCTGTCTTACTGAAACTAGTATACTAATATTAGTCTTAAATCAGCTGCCAGATTCAGAATTTGAGAGCTAGAACCTCTAACCTTCTGATCAGTAACATGCAACCTTAACCACTTGAGCCACCACTGCCCTGTACCACTTAAATTCTTGCCTCAAGTTAAAAGCACACAATTGTATAGAGTGTCTGTCTGCTAATGCTCGTGGGTACAATCCAACATCAATGCAGACTTGGTTTGGAAAACCTCGTGTGTCCTGCACAAAGCCCGGACTTTACCCCACTGAACACCTACAGCACTGAATGTACTGGAATACTGACTCAACCAGACGTCTTCACCCATGAGTGTCTTAATCACTAACCCTCTTGTCACTGAATGAACACAAATCCCCACAGCCAAACAGCTTCCCAGAAGAATAGAAGATATTATACCTGCAATTTCTTTTCTTTTTTATGATAGTGTGGCTAGTTATAGCTGTGAGTAAAAATAGTGTACTGTGACAATCTTGCTCGATGAGTAGGAATTTTGTCCTGGACATTAATTTGTGTAGTTATTGTTGAGTTTTTTCCATTTAGACATTTATTGTGGTATATTACTATAGTGGTACAAACTAGAGTCCAGGTTCAATTCCTGCCTCGGGTCTATGTTTCTTGAGTTTCCCCCGGGTACTCTGTTTTCCTCCCACAGTCCAAAGAGATGCAGATTCAGGTAATTAGCGTTCCCAAATTGGCCATAAAGTGCCCTGTGATGGATTGCCACCCTGTCCCGGGCCTCCACGACCCTGTTTATAGGATAAAGCGATATAGATGACGAGTGAGTGAGTGAGTTTGCATTTCTAAAAACTAGAACAAAGCACACATTAATTAGGCTGGGGATATCTAGAAATCAAAAATTAGCTGACACTCTCCCATCTACATCAATGAAACTGAAAGGGATTGTGTCCCTGGCTTCAAGTTCCTAGATGTCCACATCTCCAAGGTTCTGTCTTGGCACCATAACACGTTGTGTCTAGTTAGAAAAGCACAAGTGTCTTCAATTCCTGTGGAGACTGAAGAAAGTTAATCTATCTCCCCAGGTACCATAAAGCTTTTATCATTGGACCATTGAGAGCATCCTGGCCAGGTCTATCATCATCTGATGTGGCAGCTCCCCGGTGTCATACTGGAAAGACCAGCAAAGTGTGTTGAAACTGCCCAGGACATCATTGGAACCCAACTACCAGCAAATGAACACCTTCCCAACAGTAGAAGTCTTCATGAAGTACATAGCATCATCAGATAGTCCTCCCACCCAAGCCACAAACGTTTAGACATCGTTCAATCCAAGAGAAGGAAGAGGAACGTTCATACCAGAACCAGCAGATCCAGGTCTGACTGAATTAAGTTGCACAATGACAATATTTGCATTCTATATGTATATACGCTACTATTCGCACTTCTGGTAAATGCTAAACTGCATTTTGTTGCTGAGTACCTGTACTATACAATGGCAATTATGTAATCAAAGATTTATTTAACTATAAGTCAGATGGGAAGATGAAGGCCTCCGCTGCTGTTTCTGCATCACTTTCTTCTTCCCCTATTGGTTCCTCCCATGAGAAGATATCTGAGTGGTTGTCAAGCTCAGTAACAGATGCTTGTGATCCTCCTTTCATTTCCCACGGACATAATGCATCACATCGAATCAGAGGGCGATTAGCCTTCGTCCCCTGTGCAGTATGTGCACTGGTATCTTCTTTCTTCTTTTCAGTGACTCCATCTGTCGTACTTGCTGGATGTTCAGGCTCAGTTTTACAAGGGGAAACATCCACACACACACTTGATTGTGTTTTGGACTTTCCTGAGACCTCTAGTTCCCAAGGGCATATGAACAGTTGAAGAAGATTTTGACTTTGAAT
Source organism: Clarias laeviceps (assembly GCA_030014305.1). NCBI lineage: Eukaryota > Metazoa > Chordata > Actinopteri > Siluriformes > Clariidae > Clarias > Clarias laeviceps. The sequence goes on along the minus strand of JAQMYJ010000007.1, from coordinate 5,672,306 downwards.
TGGTTCTGGCGACTGTTCTGTTTCCCACCGGCAAATATTCACTGGCTGTTCACTTTCATCTTTTTGCAAAACTGATGTATCTGACTCCTTTGTTATGTTAATATTTTCTGATCTCTCCGCCGCCTCTGCTTCCTGCGAACAGTTATCAGCTTTCTTAGTTACTGCCACCTGTGAATGCAATCCTATGCCTTCTTGTTTTCTTTTCAGTGAAGCTTCCTCTGACTCTAAAAGACAGACTTCTTTGACAATAGATGGTGACTCTGGGAAATCCCACGGACATGTTTCTGCTGTGCTTGTGAGGTGTTTCTTCTGTGGATATGGCATTACTTTATTTTTTATGACATCATCTCTTTGTTTCTCAGCATCTGTTTTAGGTAACTTTTCTGATTTCCATGAGCAGGATAATTGCTCTGGAAACTCCCATGGGCATATCTCCATATTTGCAGTACTGGTAAGTTGATTTGTTAGGATATTCTTTGGGCTAGGCGTTGCAGTTAGACTTTTTGATTCAGTGCTCCTTATTGTTTCAGAGTATTTTCCTATCATGCCATCTAATGTCCAGGGATATACATCAACAGACATTACCTCTTGATTTGTTTCCCATGGACAGACCTCAGCTCGGAGCGTCTCTTGTCGCACCAGACTCTGTTTCCTTGGGTTCCTTCCTCTGTCTGGGTGAGCATTTACATAAATAACCCTTTCAGTGGGTTTTGTTGCCTCGGGAACTGATTTGGCAGGGGTTTTTTTTACATTGAAAGAGAACACTTCTGCCTCTGTATGGCTCTCCTGTTGTGCAGTTCCTTTCCTAGGTTTATTATACATTCCCAGGGATTCCTGTGGACAAATACCTTTGTGCCCTGATGTTATTTGCATTTGCTTGCTGTCCACTTCCCAAGTTGAATAATCATCAGTAAAACCTTCTTGCTGAGTCACTTCCCAAGGGCAAATATCAGCAATGCTGCTTCTTCGACAAGTCTTGGTTGGAGCATCCCAATGACACACTTTTGATCTTGAAGTCAGTGAAGCTCTGTCTTGGTGCCAGAATGTCCTGCTGCTCTCGAGACTCATAGTCCTTTCTGTGGACGCTCTTATTGCTGCCTGTTTCACAAGGCATGGTTTTGAATGTGTTTTTGAATATGATCTTGAAGTCCTAGATCGTATTGGTGTTTGTTGTGGCTTTCTCACTGACTTCATAGCACTGCTTAGAGTTGCTGATCTGGTCTGTTGTGATGTAATCTCATCCTCTCTGATATCATTTTTGCAGCCAGATTTGGCACACACTTTTTTAGGCACCAAACCCTTTGCTAAAATGAGGGTCTGTGTGGCAGAATGGAAGGAGAACCCACTGCGGGCCTTGGGCTTGTTTAGGCTATATGGTGACCCTGGAGCACTTGAGGAGATTGGAGGTTTTGGTCTGGAAGATTCAACATCTGAATCCACTTCCTTTACCACGGGAGGTGAAGAAGAGGGCAAGGAGGAGGCAAATTCCCAGGGGCAAACATATAGAAGTGCAGTCGATGATTTACACGTCTGTTTAAGGGTTTCTTGCTCAACCCGAGTGCAAATAGCGTGCTTTTGGTTTGTGTCCCTAGATTGTTCCTGTTTAACAACAGCCTTGTCAAATGACGTATCCCGCATGCTGTTTGTAGGAGAAAGAGAATAATGATCCCTCTGCTTTTCTGGAAAACTAAACGATTTCTGAACCCGGGTAGACACTGGTTGTATAAGGTTGTTGTCTATAGCTAGGTTTTGAGCGCTGACTGATTTGCAGAAAAGTGGCGCTGTGTCGATGGACTCAGTCTCAGAGGCTCTTTTGTTCAGACAGTTTTTCACTGGAGAATTTCTCAATGAGACATTCTTCACCGACACACACTTTTGTGTCTCTACTGATGGCACCTTTGCGGTCTCATTTCTCATAATGACACGGGTGCTTTCAGAATTTGCCAAGCAAGATCCTCCTCCATCTCCCGAAGCATCTTTATCTTTACGGCTGCCCTGCCGGGTCCTGCCCTCTGGGATCTCAGCTAACCGTCTAATAAGGGATCGGCCAAGCATGAGCCGGGAACTGCGCTTTTTCTGCAGGTGTGGGTTGTTGTTTTCCATTTTTTTTGTCTTGTGGACTTCCAGCTGAGCATAAAGTTTCTTCAGCTCACCCTGATGCCAGTAAAGACAGAACGGATTCGGTTAAGAAAAGATTATAGAGCAACAGCCTTTATGGATGTAGTAAAGTAATGAATATAAAAAGAGAAATGAATGAAAACAGGAAGGGGTAGAAATTAAGGAAAGAGAAGTAAAATAATGAATAATAGCTATTATGCAGGTGAACTGATGTAGTTGCTGAAATAAGCCCATAATATTAATAATTTATGATGAATGAATCTTATCACACATTGTTTTATTTAAAGAATAATTTCTATTTCATGTATATTATGTTAAAATGGGACAAATTGCAACACTATGAGACACAAGGGCTATACTGAAAGTAATGCTAAAGTGGGAATAACTTTTATTAACTGACATAGGCTGTTTAAATTGCACTTGTTGGTAGGTTAAATCTTCCTCTGTATGTTGTTGTTGGCCTTTCGGCTGCTCCTGGCAAGGGGTCGCCACAGTGGACCATCCGGTCCACGCATACCAGCTTGGCACAGGTTTTACACCAGATGCCCTTCCTGACGCAACCCTCGCATTTTATCCCGGCTTGGGACCGGCACTGCATCCAGTGGCTTGGGTTTGAGCCTTCCGCATGGCAGGCGAAAAAAACCTACCACTGAGCCACCAGTGCCCTTGTAAATCTTCTTTTGTATAAATGTACTAAAATGATATGATGCTGATATTTGCCAGTGGTAAAACAGAACAGTCACCAAAACCAACTCAAAGTCAACATCATGCCATTTGATCTGCATGACAGTTAATACTTTCAGTACAGCCCTCACAGTTATAATTACTGTATATACATAATTCGTACATTGTACTTCTATAATTGATTAGTGTGACTCATCTTGGACTGTGTGCTGCTTAAGGCCAGGTACGTTTACCCGTATGTCATCGGGGTCCAGGTTGTGGTCGCTCCAGCAGCCAGATGTAAAACTATTATTGAGATGTAAACATGAACGTCGCAGGTCCATTTCATCCTCATATATCTCTGAAGCAATATCCTCTTTTATCAGTCGAGATATGTGAAGGAACTGTAATAACATAAATTAAATGTGATACTTTTTTCTTAAATCATGACCATACATGCGCCTTACCAAAAGGTCTGCGTAAATGGACAATACCTTAGGAAAGAACAGCAGTCCAAGTGTTACAGTGATTGTGACATGTATGTGGATGAAGAACAGCAAGAGCATCCAGTCAGGTTGTAGAGATTGTTTTATGAACCTGAGAATGAACACGACACAATTCAAATAATGTCTAATATTTGCTCGGTTTTACTAATTGAGAAAATTAGCATGACTTTGGATCCTTACCTGAGCAGATGAAACAGGGTGGAGAAAATCAGTTCGTTGTGGATGGCAATGCCCATGTAGCGGGGCTCATGGAAGGCAGATGGCACCGTCTTGACTGCACTGCTGAGGGAGATCCCCCAGCACAAGAACATCAGCTCCGCTGAGAACCAGACATCAACATTGGTCAGGATGACAGGTCTAACTGAAGTTAGGAATCAAATATTTATAAATCCAAATATGAAAAAATGCCCATTGCAGTACAATTCAGGATGAACAAATCAACCTGGAAGGTTCTCATTAAAAACCTGTTCTTGGCTGCTACATTTATGATCATCTAAATGGCTCTGGTAGTTATACAGTGACAAGAATTATGATATGAAATGCTCCACTTCACGTACCCATGACCATCATGTAATCCCACCGGTCCCAATCACACACTTTAAAGCTCTGCCCATCTGAGGTGGTTAATGTAATTAGCAGGGGGATGTTATGATCCTGGTTTTGAAGAACCCCCATAGTCCAGGCACACAAAAACCATTTCACTGTGAGCACCATCACTCCCAGCATCCTGAGCACACTGGCATTGGACATGTAGGGGACTCTCTGGGCAGTGCACGAGAGAAATACATTCAAAACCCTGGGGAGGTGGATGATAGCAGTCATTACTTCATACATTGCACATACATACTAAGTCAGACTAAGTAGCATTAACTTTAGGGGTATAGGTATACCATAACAAACTTTTCAAGCAACACATTCCCCACCCTTTGCATTGTAGTGATATAATAATAGATATATTGCTCACACTTAAATCAAAAAACATTTGGGCATTTAATCGTGGATTTCTGAAGGATCATAATTATAGTTTTTTAGTACAGTAGTTATTCATTTACTATTATTTTTTACTTTTTTTTCACAGAATTACTTAACATCATTTTAACATGTAACCAACCAGGTTCTGTAAAAATTAAGATGAATGTTTCTTCCAGCAAGCAACAATTTCTTCTTCATTGCCTCCCAATGTAGCTCTGTGGTGATGATTTCCAACCTGGGTCCTGGTCCCTGCACATTTTAGTGTTTCCTAAGACTTCCAGCATGACTGATTTAACCATTCATCTAATTAACAGCCTTTTCTGAATAGGGAACCCAGGGCAGGAACCACTGCTCTGTGAGAAGCAATATGGTTTGGGTCTTTGCTCTGAGAAGTCTTCCTTCAAGTCTTTTTTTTGCATGATTTCTGCAGGTTTGTATTTAACAGCTGTAGAACTGCTGTAGGAGATGCAGCCTCAGCCACCTCTGTCCTTTACAGTACCTGGTGCGATTTGATTTGAATCCTTCTTCTGACTTTCTCCGCACACATTCTAACCTCATACCCATTCGAGTTAAATTTGGATTCATCTGAAAATCAGACAGTTTCACCCTTCCTTATCTTATTCTCATGGCTGATGAATTGTTTCCACTGCTTTACTTTGGCTCTGTACCCATAATCATGTATTCTGTTTTGAATAGATTATACTCTAGTTGCATTTGGTAAATATTATTAATGTCTGAAACAATCCCTCCTGCTGCTTCTTGCACTTTGTTATTGATATGTCTCACAATTACAGTATGTAGTCTGGTTTGCTGGTGTTCCTTTTCCTGACCTGGTCAATATGGCCTTCCTTGCAATTATTTTAAACCAGTTGGTCCCAAGATAACATATAGTGAATGTATACAAAACATATATGTTGCCAATTTTTGGTTATGTTTACACACGAAAGAGGACTACTATTTCACTAATGCACTTTAAGAACAGACAATATCACTGCTGCTCATCATTTCATGACCATGTCATTCCATGACCATGTACTGCTGCTCTCTGCACATTGTATATTCCACATACAGTGGAACCTTGGATTACGAGCATAATTCGTTCCAGGAGACGGACTCGAATTTTAAAACAGTCATAAATCAAAGCGAATTTCCCTCTTAGGAAATAATGGAAACTCAAAGTATTCGTTCCACAGCCCAAAAAAATTCAAACATGAAAATAATTAATACAAAAAATAAAGTAAAAATGAAACTCATTTACCTGCACTTTACCTTAAAAGAAAAGTAAAAATAAATCCCGACAGATAAGTGTTTCATTTTATGCGCGCAGGTGCTGTGTGTGTGTGTGTGTATGTGTTTGTGTATGTATTAAGCTAAAGTAAAAGGAGAGGAGGAATCAGACCCCACGTCTAACTCTTCTCGTCTTACACGGTAACCCCTGCTCCTCTCTTATTTAAGTTTCACTCACACACATTAACGAAAAGACTGTTTTATCTGAAAAATTAACAAGGAACATTGCTTATAACTCTTGCATGAGCGCACACTAATGGAATCACTGCTGTAAAGTAAAAATAAAACAAATTTACCTGCACTTTACCTTTGAAAAGAATCACGACAGAGCAGTGTTTCCATTAGAGAGAGAAAGAGAGTGTGTGTGTGTGTGTGTTGTGTGTGTGTGGAGGCGAGAGAAGGAGGGGTGTGTGTGTGTGTGTGTGTGTGTGAAGGCGAGAGAAGGAGGTGTGTGTGTGTGTGTGTAAAGGCGAGAGGAGGATAGGTGTGTGTGAAGGGGCACGGTGTCCAATAACGTGCGCACACATAACGGCATGCTGATGCAGAGAGGGAGAGAGAAAATGGATCTTTAATATCTCTAATGAGACTTTCTTTTGCTTTACACGCGCGCACACACGTGTGTTATAAGAAACAGTACACACGCGCAGTACACACACGAATACAGACACATAATAAAGTATGTTTTAAACACACACACATGGTCACAGTGTTATAGTAAACAGTAAACGCGTGCACGGATGTTGATTATACCAGTAAGAGACGAGCACTAAGACCC
>JAQMYJ010000007.1:5650510-5661698 GCA_030014305.1 Clarias laeviceps | reverse complement strand
GGGAAAAAGCACACACTGACAAGGGAAAAAACATACACATATACGGGAAAAATGATTTGCCCTTCTGGGCCACCGTACAAAATCGGACTTGTGAACGAAAGGCATAAAACTGATTGATATTTACAGAAAACTTGAAACACAGTATGGTGACGAGAGTCTTAGCCACAGTAAAATATTTGAATCGTGCAAACGTTTTAAAAAAGGCCATACGTCCGTCTGCCTGTCTGTCTGTCTGCCTGTCTGTCTGTCTATCTTTCTATCACATTAGTATACATAACATTTATACTGCCTTAGCTGGCAAAATAGAAATATGTGTAGTACATACACTATATGCTCAAAATTATGTGGACACCTAACCATCACATTTACATTACATAAGGTCCTCACAAAGCTGAAACACATTTCTCTCTAGAATGTCTTTTCATGGGATAACATTACAGTTTTCATTCACTGGAACTGAGATCCAGACCTGTTCCAGCATGACGATGCCCTGTGAACAAAGCCAGCTCCATGAAGTCACGGTTTGCCAAGGATGCAATGCTAAAGCTTGACAATTTCCTGCACAAAACCTTGACCTCAACCCCACTGGCATGACACATCCGGCATGACCTTGAACTCCAGGCTTCATTGCTCAATATTGATGCCTGATCTTACTAATGCTCTTGTGTCTGAACCAACACAAACACCTCAAAACTAGTGGAAAGCCTTTATTTAAGAATGGAGGGTATTTTAACAAAAGCTAAAAGGAACTCTGTTGGAAAGGGTCTTAAAAAAACCTACATATGAGTGTGATGATCAAATGTCCACATACTTTCTGGGACCCCTTAATTCCAGTGAAGGCGAATTGCAACGCTACAGCATACAAGCACGTGTGCCTCCAGCTGTATGACCATGAATTGGGGAGGAACCACATATTGGTGTATCAGGTGTCCACATGCCTTACAGTGTAAGAACTATATCAAATAAATACATTTTATTTTTCATGTGGTTTATGAAAGAGAGTCTGGTCATTTTTCTGATTTACTCACCCTTGTCCTTCGGCATTGGTACACTCTCAGCATGCTGATAATCACAAGAGCCATGAAGAAGCTGTGCAAAGTTAGCAGCGCTGCTCTCAGGTTCCAGTCCTCCTGAACCCAACATGGGGAGCCATCTTGACACTGCTTACAGCCCGGCCAGCATGGCACACACAAAGGAATCACAGGGTAACACCCCTGGGTACTACTGGAAACATCATCTACTGTTTCACCAACACAGAATCATAGCATAAGACCAGTCTGAGAATTTAACTAGCATTGGAGCATTTGGTTATTTTATTGCTGTTTAAAAGTATTTGTATAGTTTGGACAAAAGGTCATACACTGCTCATCTGAGGCTGTTGGCAGGCTGTAGTATCCGTCTTTACATCTGCAGCAGTACTGGCCAAGACGAAACCCCTGGCTAGGAATGGGCTCACACTGGGTAAGTTAGAGACAAGAGAGACAGCGAGATGATGAGAGAAGGTTTTACGTTTTAGGCAAAACTGCTTTCATGCAACATCCTTCATGACCATCAAATTTAAGGACCCATAAATACAGTGGTGCCAAACGTATTAAAGACAACATATGTATTATATTATAGTTCTCCCTGTGCACAGAACACAATGTCACTAATTATTTCGAAGAGTTGTGCTAATTAGAATCAGACGGTTTAGTTAATGAAGCTGGGCTGTCCACCTCTGCAGAAAAAACGGATAAAACTAGGAAATTTGCAAGTGAATTGTGAACTTCTGTGGCAAATTTCTGTACGTGATCTTCAGGAAGCTGTACCAGAGTACTGAAGACATCTTTTGGACTCTATGACCAGCTGAATACAGCAGGTTTTGGGAAATAAAAGACTTCATATTTAATATTGGTTGTTGTGTAGCATTGAAACGTTGAATTTCACTTTTGTTTTAATACTTTTGGCTACCACTATACAGTACACAGATCAACAATAACATTATGACCATCTGCCTGATATTATTAATATTGACTAGGTCCCCCAATTTCCACCACAACAGGGATGCACTGTGTGTTCTGACACCTTTCTATCATAACCAGCACTAACCTTTTCATCAATTTGACCCACAGTACTGCTTCTATAGGATCAGAATACATGTGCATCAGTGACTCTTGAGCCCCCATTTTGCCAGTTTCCTGGTTTTCCTTCCTTGGATTACTTTTGGTATGTCCTGATCACTACAGACCAGGAACATCCCACAAGAGCTGCAGTTTTGGAGTCTAGCCCTTACCATCTGGCCCTTGTCAAAGTCAGTGAAATCCTTATGCTTGCCCATTTTTTCTGCTTCCAACTTCAGGAAAAAAGATTCACTGTTTAGGAAAAGAAAAATAGTATGATGTATATTATATCAATATAATATTAACAATATTATTATATTATTATCATAATATTATCATATATATCAATATATAAAGTATAGCAATGAATTTAGTATTCAAAAGTTTTTCTTTTCCTGAAGTGTGTATAAATTTTTTGGCTGACTCTGTATTTCCCACCCACTTCCAGTCGCCATTGTGACAAGACATTAAAAATGTAGCTACTGTGAGAAGGGACAAATTATAAGGGCTATACAACTGGGTCAGAGCGACTCCAAAACTTCAGCTCTTATTGGATGTTCCTGGTCTGCAGTGGTCAGGACAAACCAAAAGTGATCTAAGGAAAGAAAACCGGTGAACTGGCGACAGGGTGATGGGTGGCCAAGGCTCACTGGTGCACATGGGAAGTGAAGGCTGGCCCATGTAGTCTGATCCAACAGAAGAGGTAGGTCAAATTGAGGAAAAGGTTAATGCTGGTTCCAATAGAAAAGAGTCAGATAAAATATTACAGTTTTGGCGGCAAAGGGGGGGACCTACTCAATACAAGTCAGGCGGTCATAATGTTATGGCTGATCAGTATATATTCGACTAAAATGAATACAAAAAAAAGTTTTTAGCTACTACTTAATCTTGCCTAGATCATGTTGAGTATGGACCTAGTTTAACAAATGTGTTGGAAAATGCAGTTGTTCTGTCTCAAAATGTCTAATCAAATGTGATCTCCTCAAACAATGAATGTCACACTTCGATCAAGCTGTTGCCTAACATAACTAAAATTTTTCTTCCTTTTCATTATTTTCACAATTTTACTTCAGGAAGCTCAATGTGTGAAGGAGTTTCCCATGTAACTATGTATATTTATATATCTCTCCTCAAGTCTCACAACTGTGCCCTGTTTTTCATAGAGAGAATAGAGTGATTTGAAGTGGTTGGTTGTAATTACATAAGCAGACTCTCTCATCAGCATTGAAAGGCCCTCATATCATAAAAGCCGCATTAATCTAAATGGACCGCTAATGCCCATTTTAAAGGCTTTTTCCCCCTTTAGGAAACACTAACCTCCTAACTCGTGTACAATTTGTCTTCCATAAAATAAAATAAAAATCTTAAAACCCTATGATTATTATTTACAGGTATGGAATAGTGACTGTGTATTTAATGCCAAGTTGTTGATGTTAATGCAGTTTCCATCACAGAAGAGATATTAAGACATTGTTAAAAAGCTTATGAATATTTGTTATAAAAAAACGGAGCATCTCATAAATCATAATCCTTTAACACAAGCTTATACTCATACAGACAAAGCAATCTTAATGGAACTTTTTTTTTATCTCAGAATAAAATCTGAAGGATTTTTTTTAATCTAATCTGAAGTATTTTTTTACTGGAAATGGCCAAGTATTATCTCGAAACTCAATAATCTTTTCCCTAAATGACAATTAAGGAAAATGTTAAGCATTTTCTACATGATTTACCTAGTAAAACCATTGTAAATATAATAATTTTAATTCTGAATTATAACATCTTAATCATGATTATTTTTCAAATTAATTAAAAACACCATTCTTCTGTTTGTCTTCTTCCCAGAAGTCTCAGTGAACATCAAAAACATGTGAGACATGATTGCGTTGAAAGTTTATTAATGTTATGTTTTTCCTGTTATTGACATCACTGGATTTACTCTGGATTAATCCCCAGATAATCCCTGTACCACCCAGCACAAAGCTTTTTAAAAAGACGCCCTGCATGGAGGACAGAGACAGATGGAGAGAGCTTGAGAGAGAATGAGTGAAAGAGCAAAGGGATAAATGCTATTATGAGAACAAAAAAACAAAGTCAGACTGTTAGTGTTAAAGAGGGAGGTCAAAGGGTGTTCACACAGATTTAATCTGCAGTGTAAAGGTTTTGTTTGTACATTGGTCAAAGCTTGCTGCTTCAATTATGATATCTTTACATTTTGTCTGTTTGTCTGTATATCTGTATGTCTGTCCAGCCAGCTTTTGTCAGAATTTAATAAAACTTTTGCAAACCTTTGCTAAATTAAATCAAAATATTGAGTAAAAGCGATGTTATGAACAGTTATGTGCTGGATTTAATAATCTACTTTAAAATAAGATACTAATAAGCTGCTTGCTCAGTGTAAAAAAAAAACACCTAATAGATACAGTAGATATTAATAATAAAAAAAACTGCTAAAATAACAGCACTCAAACGGTAAAAGTGAATCTTTTAATCGCTGGAGTCGTTTTGAGACAAAACATCGTCTTGATCGAATCTCCTTTTCCGATTTCACTCTCCGATTAACCTACAGGGAGTGTATTTGGCTGAAGATGAAAGAAGTAAAACTTAGCAAAAACAAGTTGTAAGATACTCAACTTTACAAAATTTTATTTCTTTGTATCTATACAGAAAGACAGGCAAACGTATGTGGGCTTCTTTTATTATAAATACTGTAATAATATCACTGATTACATTAAAGCTGATGAGCTTATTTTTAGCTTTAACCTTTTAACTATTTCTACAAACTCCTTTATCGTCAATGATGGGTATTAACTCTAGTATATTATATTCCTGTGCAAGCTCAGTATATCTGCTGCACAAAATCAATATGGATAAGAAGTGGTTGAGTGATTTATGGGAATCTAAAACTAAAAATCTAAATCTAAACTACTCAACTATTAGAAATGCAGGATTTCTTTAAAATGCAATGAAAACTATTATTAATTATCTATTTACTGTAATCAATTCAGTTTTTATTCCAAAAGCCTTTTTCAATTCTAAATAGCATGAAAAGAGCAAATGCTTATATTTTTTATGTTGTGGCAAATAATAAAATAAATAAAAATAAGAGCTTCACACTCAAAATTTTGCTCTCTAGGTAAAATGTCCTAAAAAAATTGCAGATGTGTCTTTTGGACATTTATATGTTTTTGCTAACGTCTATCTGCATGATAATTAGTGATCTTCTTCTTTGTCTTTTGGCTATTTCCTTTCAGGGGTCGCCACAGCGAATCATCTGCCTCCATCTTACTCCATCCTCTGCATCCTCTTCTCTCACCCCAACTAACTTCATGTCCTCTCTCACTGCATCCATAAATCTTCTCCATGATAATTAGTGATATGCATGATTATATCTTTTTTTTCCTACACCACTGAGCTTAAACTTAAATTCATTACAAAAGTGTTGATTTCTATGACTAATGATTGCAGAGGATTTACCTCCATGCTGGTACGGTTGCACTGATGTGTATCAGCAAACCAGAAATCCCCAATGGCACACTGGTTTACATCAACATCCTGGATATCCACATCTACTCGGATCACGCCTCTACCAACAGAACCAAAAAAAAAAAAAAAAACAATACAAAGACAGTTGTTAATTCTTAAAATAGACTATGCCTTTACCTGCTAGTTGTATTGGTAACTGAGAGGTTGGTTTATTAAAAGGTAATTATGTTTGTCTATGAATTAATCGGTTAATTAAGAATTTGACTCATGAAAGGCATGGTATGTTTTGGTCATGGTGATGTGTTTTGATCGTAGATCATTTTAAAATGCAAGACTTTGTCTAGTTATCCATTTACCATATTAGACCCAACAACAGGTAACTGTTCTTAGCAGTCTAATGGTGTTTTTCCTGCTGTATAGTTCTACATAAAACTTTTATTGGATCCCACAAAAGACTGACAAGCCAAAGAATGCTTAAGGGAACAAGATTTTCCTAAGAGTGTAATGTCTTGGAAGACTATGAAGAACTGTGACTGACCTGAATTCAGGACTGAGGTCTGGCTTCAGCCCATAAAATGGCAAAGAAATTGTAAATAGCCACCCAGGCTGGAAATGCCCTTCCTTACACTCCAAGAATGGGGCCTCGCCCCACTGCAGTCCACTGCTATTTGTTACAAAGGTGCCTCCGTGTGCCCACTTGGGAGTATCCAGTGTGCTGAGGTCATTGAGCAGGATCTGTTTGGACAGGGTAGAAGACACGCTGTTTGATTTCAGTAAGTTGAACCAGCTCTGATTAAGGCCATGGGGCAATAAGTGAAGTTTTTCCCAGGCTAAAGTGAGGTCCTGCAGGTAGATGTCTTGAGATGAGCTCTTGGATGCCCAGAGAATCAACTGTGGTTGAGGAGCTGAAGGATCAGCATCAAAGCTTAGCAGAGCACGTCTCACCAGTCTAGACCTTTCACCAACAACCATAGAACGGATCAGTGCGTGGTACCAGTCTATGTCCTCCCTTACACTGGTCTCCCTCAGTTCACTTGCTTGAAAGATAAGGTTGAGGAAGTTCACAGCATTAGTCAAGGACACTGTAGGCTGGTCGAGGAGGTCCTTGATATCTTGTGGGATAGCACCATGCTGAGCAGACAACTGGAAAGAATTACGACAGCGTGAGGAACTCAGGAGAGAGGCATTGCCACTATAGAGGTAATTTTCAGGCACAAACCAGTCTTCCTCTTCTACTTCTACTTGAGGATCTGTGCTGACTTTGGGAGGCTGCATGCTGGCAGCAAGTTCCTCTTCAACTGTAGAGCATATGTTGGAGGCTGTTGGAGTGGGTTCCTGGACAGAAGAAGTCCTGAAGTTAAAACTGTGGCTGAGTTGTGCAGAAAGCAGAGAAGAAAGGAGGAGCAGGATCAGCAATTTGTCTGGGAAGCTCATCTTCATATAGCTGCACATCTCTCTACTGCACTCGATTTAATGAAAATGAAAGAGAGTTGGAAATCCGCCCAGCTGGTGCTGATCTAGAATTGTCCAACCGTCTCTGGTCATTGAGGTTCCCGGGCATACATGTGGAGGAGCTGTACAAACAAGTCATTTGATCTCCAGCTCCTCTGCAACGCATCTGCCTCTCGCTCACTCTGTCTGTCATTTACATCTCTCCCTGGTAGTGGGGGTGATGAGACAGATACATCTGTTAATATTAGACTTGCAGGATGTGTGTAAGTGGACAAGTACATAGGACCGTAATCCTGATTATTATGGCATGGAGCACAGTCTCCCCATGTTCTGGATTACCCTGCCACTTTCCACAGATTGAGTCGTCTTTTATGGTGGTGTGTGTGAAATAGTCATGCTATATGACTGTATGAATGTCTATAAAAAATAATGTACTATCTATCTATCTATCTACAGTATTTCTGCTGTTGATTGGTTTCAATAAACTAATGCAATGTCACAAAATTTATTTCCATCCAGAGTCACATAAATTTTTCTGCAAGATCTTGTATTAATTATAGGAGAGTCAGACTGCTGTGTAAAGCCTTCTTTAGCACATCCCAAAGATTCTCACTGTTGTTAAGGTCAGGACTCTGTGGTGGCCAAATCCATGTTTAAAAATGATGTCTCATGCCGCCTGAACCACTTTTTCACTTTCAATTTGTGTCCAGTGTATCCTGGCATTGTCATCTTGAAATATGGCTGTGCCTTCAGGGAAGAAAAAAAAATCCACTGATGGAAAAACCTGGTTATTTAGTATATTCAGGTAGTCAGCTGACCTCATTTTTTGGCCAGATATGGTTGCTTATGTCCAACCCCAAATCATAACACTACAGTAGGCATTAGGCATGAATGGGTGCATTACTTCATCCGCCTCGCCCTTACTCTGATGTACCCATTCCCCTTGGTCTCATCACTCATCAGCTCCACCGTCCATTCTTTATGATCCCCAGCAAATTTAATACTTTTTTCAGATTAGCATTAATAATGATTGGTTTTCTTAGGTCTACACTGTTGTTCAGTCTCATTCCATAAATTCTCTTTACATTGTGCATGTGGAAATGCTCTTACTTTCAATATTAAACATAGCCGTGAGTTCTAATATTTTTTTCATAATTTGATTTCACCAAATGTTAGTAGTTTCAGCAATCTCCTTAATTGTTTTCTTTTCCTGATGCAGGCCAATAATTTGATCTTTCTAATCTTTGCCATAACCACAGGACATGTCTTTGATATGACATGGCTGTTTAAAAAATAAGAAGCAACTCGCTGTAGCGGTTAGAGTTAAATAACTTGTTTCCAACTAAAACAGTTTAATCACTGCAGTAATGTCCTGTGGAAGGCTTTTACATATTTGCTTAGTTAAATCCAGGTGGGGTATTTTTTTTTTTTTTTTTTTGGCCAGGCAATGTATAAACCCTCTTTGTTTGGTTTCCCCTCCAGAGAAAACTGTTGGATTACAGCAACATCATCTGGTGCTCCAGGATATTGCAGGAGGCATCTGACCTAAAGTGAGATGTGAAGCTGTCAATGCTGACTAACATAGAACTAACAAAAAATATAATTAGTTTATTTCTTTAATAGTACATTTAAATGTAACAAAAAAACATCATCACAGCCTCTTCTGAGATACTTTGTAAATGTGTGGCACAGAGATTCAGGCCAATATGTCAATATCTCCCATTTACAGAACATGTGCCATGTGCATGGAGTTTGCATGTTCTCCATGTGCTTGGTGGGTTTCCTACGGGTTCTCTGGTTTCATCCCACAGTCCAAAAACATGCCGATTAGACTAAATCTCATTTCTAAATTGCCTGTAGATGGTTCTGGATGGAGATGGAAAATGAAATGGCAACCCCCTCCAGTACCCTTGCCAAGAAAACCTCATGAACAGCATCTAGGAATGCCTGGCATGCTATGATCCATGAGGTCACGAAGAGTTGGACATGACTGAACGACTAAACAAAACAAAACAAAACAAAAAGACACATGGATTACTCTTTTATCAAGACTGACTGAAAACCATATTAATGACACATTTAGCAATTTGGTGCAAAATATCTAAGCATATGGGCTGCATCTTTTGAAAAAGTTTATTCATTTGTACCTGCCAGAACGATGGCAAAGCAGATGCAAGTGCAGCACTTCTTTACTAAAACATGGTGAAGACAATCGGAAGAATAGGATATTGGAACAGTGGTAGAAACTGATAGACTATAATCACAACTCTGGATTTTGTAAGAATAACAGTAAGCACAACAAAAACAAACATGCACTGAAAACAGGAACTTAAAAAATTGTGCTTAAACAGGAAATAATAATCATTATTATAATATATAAATAATATGATCAGGGGTATGTGATTAGCTGTGATTGATGGGTATTGTAGTCCAGTGCTTCTCCGGTGCTAAGCTGACAGACCTTTTCACCTTTAATGCATGGCTCCCTATGATCAGAACACAGGGTCTTGGACCATCATGAAAAAATGGAACGGCAGCCACCAAAGCATGAGAAAGAAGCAAAGTTCTCTGCACTGCAAAAGGGAGAGCGACATACACTTATGAAGCCGGGAGGAAGAGTGACGTCCTCTGCTGAGCAGGGAGGCAAAGTAATGTCTGAGGCAGGGAAGGGAGATGTGCATGACAGTACTAGGACCTTAAATAGTGTCCTCTTCGGGCAGTGTAGATGTCCTAGCCAGAGTCAGGGGTCAAGGCAAGTTGAATACAGAAAGCCTTGACTGCAGCCTTTGAGTCCTCCATTTCATCCCCTGGACTGGGCCACGCTGCAGAAGTTATCCCATTGACCTCTGGCATGAACTGTGCTGGCATGCTGCTGTCTTTGTTCAGCCAACACACTCGCTGTAGCCCCCAACTCCCCCCAGCCAGTCAAGCCACCTCTTGTTCTCAGCCAGTCGAGCTTGCTCTTGCTGGGCCCAAAAGAACTGAAAGAAGTTTGCTGTATTTATTTTTTATTTTTTGGTCAAGCTGTCTATCAGGAAGATGAAGTGGAGCAGATAAAAGAAACAAAACTCTGTACATGAACGTGGATAAAAATAATTTGAACTTGAGCTAGGAATATGGACCAGAAACATAAAATGAACATGTAATGATCACTGCTAAAATGTGATGACAATAACAGATAATAACCAAAGACACACTGCAAAACATAACTTAAATAATGGTGTTAATAAGACATTAAGTAACACAGGTGAATGTGATCATGAACATATGATTTGCATTTGAACATGTGACTTGCAAGGGCTGATCGGTACTGTTGTCCAGTACTGCTTCAGCGCTACAATTTTTTTTTTTTGCCAATTATTTTATTGAAAAAAGAAAACAATACAGTACTTGCACTTACAGAAATACAATTTACCTTTCTTCATTTTCCTAAATAAATATATATATATATATATTAAAAAAATCAACTAAACAAAAACACTCTGAAACAAAGAACAGCCCCACCCCACCACCCCACCACCCCCGGCCCACACGGCTCAACACACATATCACATAAACATAACAGTAACAGGTATACAATTAATCAGTCTTACCTCTAGACTAGTAAAATAAGAACTAAAAGGTTGCCAATTGTGGAAAAATTTGGCTGTACATCCTCTCAATGTGTATTTAATTTTTTCAAGTTTTAAGAAAAACATGACATCTTTAAGCCACTGGGAGATAGGAGGATATTTAGCAGACTTCCAATGCAACAATATTAGACGTCTCGCTAATAAGGATGTGAAAGCTATGATATCCTTTTGTGATCAGGAATCCCAAATTCAGCAATCAGAGGACAAGGTTGGAGAGTTACCCCAAGAACAGCTGACATAATAGCAAAATAACCTGTCCAGAAACCTTCCAACTCAGGACACAGAAAAAAACATGTGGCTAAGGTGACAAGGAGAGCCATGACATTTATCAAATTTGTTTTCCACTTCCGGATACAATTCAGAAAGTCTAGACTTAGAAAAATGAGCCCTGTGTATGACCTTAAATTGAATAAGTCCAAGACGAGCACAAGATGTAGAAGACCATACCCTCGCTATAGCCTGTTCCCAGGACTCCTCATGTATTTGAATTCCTAGTTCCCCTTCCCATTTACACTTAAG
>JAQMYJ010000007.1:5611118-5640127 GCA_030014305.1 Clarias laeviceps | reverse complement strand
TCATGAAAATAAAGAAAACACATTGACAGATAGATGAGAAGGTGTGTCCAAACTTTTGGCCTGTACTGTATATATACAGTGTATATATATATATATATATATACCACAACATGACAGTTGACCTACTTAGTATAAAGATAAATAGATGTTTGTGCCCTAAATTCATCTTTTAAGCACAAAGACATTTACCTAGAAAGGAAACTGTCAGTGTTGCATCAGATAGCTAGTTCATATTTAAAACACACACACACACAAATGTGCATTTGCAGTTCTAATCTGGAGAAAAAACAATGTGTGATAGCTTTAGTTAACCCACATAAATGATGGCTAATTTACTTGTTAAGCAGGATTAGAGTATATAGACTGCCTGGCCAAAAGGAAAGGTCACACACTCTAAGTTGTTCATGCCTTTGCTTTTAACTCTTATGTTCGCCATCAAACCTAGCTGTGATCTCTACTGTTGATTTTCCTTTATTTTTATTTTTTTTACAATGCAACTACACCAAGCATTTAAGTAATCTCCATTCTTGATTTATTTTTTTTTTCTGACCACGGTTCCTCAAAGAAGTTGACATTACAGCGCCATCGTTCTTAGTTTTCATAATGTGTTTCAGGTCTCTTAACCTAATTTTTTTCTTCTTTTTTCCCCCCGGACAGTGTTGGGTTGTGCTAAAGCAGTTTATCCTACTAATAAAAATTGTCCTGGATTGATGCCTGTAGGGCACTAAGAGGCAGGATTTGGTTTGATCAACACATCAAATCCTTCTCCTGCTGGGCAATGATGAATAAAACACTGATAGAGCAAATAGATAAGTAACACATGATGACCATTTCCTACAGTCTTCTATGCACTATCAATCATTTCCCCTATTGCTTTTGGTATTGGTTTTCAGATAGTTGCTATATTTAGCCAATAAGTACATGTCTGAAACAAAATATCAAATGCTCAAATAATCATAAATCTCATACTTTTGTGCTAGATGCTTTCTTCCGAGCTCTCCCTCATTCTTCGCCATCACCAATTGAGACTCCACCTCCAATGAGAGTAGCTCCATCTCCAAATCTTTGTCCTCTGAGGGGAGTTGATTCCAGCAGCTTCACAGCGAGCCTGAGAGAATTGGAGAGGGTGAGAATGTAAACATTAAAAAATAAAAAGTTGCTCTGTGACCTCAACTGTAATACTTAAATAGGTATGTCTCTGTTTGTCCACAGTGTGGCTGGTACTGGGGCCCGATGAACTGGGAAGACGCGGAACTGAAACTGAAAGGGAAGCCGGATGGTTCTTTTCTGGTGCGAGACAGTTCAGACCCCCGATACATCCTTAGCCTCAGTTTCCGCTCACAAGGAGTTACACACCACACACGCATGGAGCATTACAGAGGTAACCAGTGCGCACAAGCACTATTCACATCATACGTAAACAGCCCTCACAAGCGGAATGACATGCAGAATTATTTGTTTCCTTGTATAGGGACCTTCAGCTTATGGTGCCATCCGAAGTTTGAGGACCGCTGCCATTCTGTGGTGGAGTTCATCGAACGTGCCATCATGCATTCTAAGAACGGAAAATTCCTTTACTTTCTGCGGTCACGTGTACCTGGTAATTTTACTTTAGCGTCATGTTGATGGTATTTTGAAAAAGAAAAATCTTGACTATGCCTGAGTGTGCAGGTGAAAGCTGATTACAAACATTGTTTGGTCTCACAGGCCTCCCACCGACCCCAGTGCAACTTCTGTATCCAGTATCCCGCTTCTGTAACGTCAAATCCCTGCAGCACCTTTGCCGCTTCTGTATCCGACAGCTTGTCCGCATAGACCACATTCAGGAGCTCCCTCTCCCAAAGTACCGCTCAGTTTAATTTATAGTTTCACTCTGTTCTGAATGACTGGTGCTGCAAACACTGTACTGAAAACTTCCTTTCTCCCCCAGACCTCTCATTTCTTATCTGAAAAAGTTCTACTATTATGACCCAGAGGAAGAGATGTACCTGTCAATCAAAGGCATGCGACAGATGGCAGGTGTAGAGCAAGAGCCAGAGTCTGAAACATAACCAGAGAGCCACATTTGTTGTAAGAAAGCAATCAAAAAAATAATAATAATGGGAATTGGTGGTTATTTCCCAAATATAAATGAGTAAGAATGATAATTAAGTGCTTTTTTTTTTTCCTCCAGGTTTTCTGTGTATGGATAACAGATGGGATAGTGCATAGATGCTCCTGTTGCACAGCTCTGCCCCAAATTCCCCATCGGTCTTCCAGCAGAAGCCAAATGGACGTCATCAGAATGGCTGCTTGTTGTGTTAAGTCAAGATGGGGTAGCGAAATGCTGGAGTACTGTCCATATGAACCTGTCCAGCGATGATCTGCCAGGCTTTAGACTTCTGGACAGGCACAGAACTGTGAAATGAAATGGATAGAACTTTTAAATGTGATCTGGAGTTCTAAAATAACCTCCATCTGTAGCTCATGAAAACACTGGACTTTTTACACTGGACACATTTGTGACTCACTTTCCTTTGTTTTGTTTTTTCTTTTTTTCCTCTTTTTCCTCTTTGTTATCTTGCGGCCCTCGTTATTTGCCCTTTACCTCAGTTGTACCCTCCTCAGCCTGACTGCAGGCCATCTTTACAGTAAAACACAGTAAAAATCAAATGACGGTTTGGAATTTTTCTTCACCAGCTCGAATAGTTATACTGTTATGTCACAAATTCAACATACTGTAGAAGGAATAAGCGAATTATTTGTTCATTTTTACCAATTTCTCTAACCCTGGAAAACTGGGCACAAGGCAGAGACCTTCCCTGAATATGACACACTCTCATATAGACATAGAGCCATTTAGCATCCACCTTTTTTTTGGTAGTGGAACACCACAATATATAACAACACACAGCAGGGCTTGTGTTCTATCACCCTCCTTCAATTGTCTTCTCTTTTTATATTCACTACCAGATAATTCAGGTTTAATAGGCATGATGATGGTGTTGATGATGATGCTTGTTTACTTAACCTCACATTGGTATCACCATTGACTTGTGGGAGCCGGGGAGGGAGATGGCTGCAAGTGCAACGTGATTGACACATTCCTAAAAAAATCATTGTGCTTACAGAATTACTTAATTAATTATTATTATACCGCACTTGAAAAGCTGTTACTCTGAAAGACATACAGTAAGCAGTGGTCCTGGATAAACAATTGTTGCTGCTCATCAATATGGAAAGGGTTGTAAAAACTTTTTCGAAACAATTGGAAACATTCTACAGTGAGAGATTATTCACAAGTGGAAAGCATTCAAGACAGCTACCGATCTTTTCAAGAGAGCATTCATACCAATACTCAGAGAAATACAAAAATCCCAGGGGCTACATCCTAGATCTCACAGGCCTTACTGAGCATGTTAAATGTTAATTTCAATGGCAGCACAATTAGAAGAAAACTGAACAAGATTCATATGGAAGGGTTGCCTGGGGAAAGCATCGTCTATCTAAAAAGAGCACAGAAGTATGCTTGAGGTATCAGTCCAATGGACAGATGAGACCAAAGTGGAGTTGTTCGACCTCAATGCCCAGCACCATGTTTGGTGAAAACCAAAGAGCATTTCAGCAAAATCACCTCATACCCACTGTCAAGAAAGATGGTGGTGAGGTGATGATTTTGGCTCGTTTTGCAGCCACCGGACTTGGGCACGTTGCAGTCATTCAGTTGACCATGACCTCCTCTGTATATCAGAGTATTTTAGAGGCAAATGTGAGGCCAACTGTCCAACAGCTAAAAGTTGGTTGAAAATGGGACATGCAACAGGACGATGATCCAAAGCACACCAGTTAATCTATATCAGAATGGCTTAATAAGAAAGGAATTAAGGTTTCAGAATGGCCTAGTCAAAGTCCAGACCTCAACTCAACTGAAATGCTGTGGTGTGACAAGAGAGCTGTGAAAAAAACAAATGCCCCAAAATCGCAATGAACTGAAGCAATGTTGCATATCTTTCTTGAATATTTTTCTTTTTGGCTTAATTTTTGTTAAACCTTTTTTTTTTCACTGTGCCATTATTTATTTAAGTTAGTTATGTTGCTTATCTGAGGTTGTATTTGCCTAATACTAAGACCCACTGCAATAAGATGATTTTTTTTTCTATAAAAAAAATTTAAAAGACGTTATATGTATATAGATGCTGTGGCTCAGTGGTTTAGATGTTAGCACTGTTGCCTTGCACCTCCAGGATCGATTCCCACCTTGCATCTGTGTGCATGGAGTTTGCATGTTCTCCTCATGCTTGGTGGGTTTCCTCCCACAGTCCAAAGACATGCAGATTGCCTGTATCCCGTAGTATGTGAATGTGTGTGCCCTGCAATTGATTAGCACCCCAACCAGGAATAACCCAGCCTTGTGCCCTAAGTCTACTGGGATAGGCTCCAGGCCTCCCGCGAGCCTGTATACAGGATAAAATAAAAATCTAGATGATGAGTGAATGAGTGGCGCTTTTTTGGCGCATATATAAAGATCGTCTATTGAGCAGTGCACAAACTTCTGGCCATAAATACAAATTTCGTATATTAAACTAAGATTGCTGTGACACTGTCCTGTCATCTGAAGATCTGGATTATAGTATTATAATGGTTGTTTATCAAAAGGTAACAGAGAAATACTAATCATAGTGCAATGATTACCCATATTCAGATGTAGAGTGACAGAAGTTTGAGGTGAGTAAGTTGCAGTAGATATGCATGGGATTTATTCTGTATAGACCATTGTGTTCACAAACAAAACTATATCTCTATGTCGATAAAAGTATTACTTTTACTTAAATCACTTGTAGCATCTTTAAGGCAGGATCAAAATGGATGTCAATTACTTTTGATTGAAATCTCCAAGCCAGTTCTAACTGGTCGAGCTGGACGTCAGTGAAATACCAAACCGTGTATAATTGGCTTAGTCTCTCTCGCTTTGCTTGTCTCAGTGTCCGCCTCTTTTTCGTCAACCGCGACATGCTATTGGTCAAGACTCGGTACCTCGACCGCCTCTGTAGTGTTTGGACACACTATTGGTCAAATTGAATCTCAATCACGAAGATGGGTGGCGATGATAGGATAGAACCGCGATCAATCATTCCTGTACACACAGTGTGATTGGTCGAAGGGCGCGGGCGGTATCTAGACGTGGGCTTTGCTCTTGAAGGTTTAACGGAGAGCGAATGTCGTCATGAGCGGTGGGTAGGAATTATAACATTGGTGTTTATGTTAGTATCTAGTCTAAAATACGTACTCTTCTTTTATGGACTACAGCAGTGCATTTTGCAGACTAGCAAAATTGTGTATAAGAATTATTATGTATTATACTGCAACATACTGCACACTTCCGGAATCAGGGTATCAAAGAGTTTATCTGGATGCTAGTTAGCATCCAGATAAACTAGCTAGCGAAGCGCAGTTAGGCTTTGCAGTTCTTCCGTTTCAGAGTTGAATTTCGGTCGGTTTTTTAACGCATTTTATTTTAGAGTCTGTTAGCGCTAGGTGTAAATGGGGGAAGTACAGTAAAGAAGGTTGGGAGAGATCTAATAAACAAAAGAAAAAAATTATACAGGGCTTGAGACTGGAGCTAGATTCATTAGCTTGTTTACTAGCTTAGTTGCTAACGCGGAGTCGCTCAGTTTGTCTGTTTTAGCTAGCTAGCCGTTAGCTGAGGTTTTCAGGGTGCGCTATGAAGTTGCGTTAGAAAATTGTGTATCTGATTTCATCCCTCACTGCGATGATCTGGTATAGCAGAATTGTGTGTATGTGTTTTTTAAATGCTTCTATGTAGGTATTATGGCTAGAGACATTCAAGAGAGAAAGAGAGTGAGTTTGATATCAGAATTATGTTCAGTCATGTTTAATAAGTTGGGTAGGAAATAAAACTGAGTATTGTTTAGGAGGATTGTGAATTAACGTTAATAACGTAAGTGATGGCCGTTCTTCACATCACACAACCTCTCAGCACGAATTCAGGAGAAAGTGGTGCTTTTTCAAGATCTCTGCTTCTTCCTAAAAGTCTGCATGTAAATGAATGATTTTTTTTTTTGTATATCCTGGGAAATTTACATTTATCGCCCTTTAGCTCTGTACATTTGTTTGACAAAGTGCCACGACCAGTCAGTTTATAGATACTTAACAGGCGACCATGAAGCCTGAATGTGAATATGGTTAGGAATGATTCTAGCGTAGATGTAATCGTAATAAAAGAGAAAAAGCAATGCCTTCAAAAAATGTTCATGGTTTCCAGTTCTCAGGATGCTTGATTCACCTCACCAGTTATTGACCAGGTTTAGTCCAGGCTCCAGTCCTCCACATCTGTTGCTTGTGAACCCTGAGCTAGCTGTTTCTTTAACACACTGAATGTGGTCTTGTTTGTTTACAATAGATTCATGACAAAAGCCGTGCAGATAATACTAACATAAGGCTCTTTAAAAAAAAAAAAAAAGGTTTAGATTAGATCATAAATTCAACTTTAAATTTGAGCATTTTCTAAAATTTTATCTTTTTCTCTCTCTATCCCAAGATCAAAAGGACAGTATGGCCGCCACAGTCGCTGTCAGTCCCAGTGAATATCTTCAGCCCTCAACCACCACCTCTCAAGTAAGAACTCAATTTTATTGCACCAACAATGTACATCCTCATCAATACTGGCCTTGAGTAGGGTTTCTGTTTGTTTCCCGTTTTTAAAAAGAGACTTTTCGTTATTACTTCCTCAAAGCAAGAGTCTGGAAAAAGGCACCTAATTTTTCATTAAGATTGTGTGGCATGTTTTGTGCCTGAATACACACACAAACAATTTGACTGCATGTGGTATGCAGGGGATGGTGCACTTTATTTTGCTTTGTCAGTGTTGTCACACACCTGTGTGTTAAAGATCTTGTGTTTTCCATCCACGCTTATTACTCCTTCTAGTAAAAGCTGGAATATGTTCAGTAGGTAGAATGAATAGTGTAGTGCTGTGTAAAGCACATTAAGCAAAAAAAAAGTTTTGCAGTCAATCGCAAGATAGAATTCTTTTTTCTGGTCTTTAAATAAGAGGAAAGAAATTGCTGCTGACTAGCTAGATTGTTGAGCTGTGATAAGTAAAGAAAAGAAAATCCTGTCACCCAGCCATCTTTGTGTGATGATTTTGAAATGCTCTGACTATTGACTGTAGCACTGTCATTATACACTCACTGGGTGGTCTGCAGCTGTTTCAGAGAACTATCAGCAGGTGTAGGTTAAAAAACTGAACATGGGTCAGTGTGCTTTGTTTCCTTTTTTTTGTAGGATTCTCAGCCATCACCTTTGGCCCTCCTGGCTGCCACTTGCAGTAAGATTGGCCCACCAGCTGCCCAAGCTCCGGCCAGCGCGCCTCCAGCCCAGCCAACTACACGCCGCCTTCACCCTATCAAACCTGCCCCCATCGCTCCGGCGCCACCCAAAAACCTGGGCTTTCTGTCAGCCAAAGGAAATATCATCCAGCTCCCTGCAGGCTTAGGTTCTTCTGGAACCAGTCCCATCCTCTTAACAATCCAGCCTCCAACTCGCCCAACAAGTACAAATGCTGCCAACATTCAGTACCAAGTGGTACCCCAGATCCAGGGAGCTCAGACCATTCAGATGGTACCCCAGGGTGGACAGATCCAGATTATTCCTGGGACCAACCAGGCTATCATCACCTCACCTGTTACAGTGCAGGCTGCTACTCCCACTCCTGCCCAGAAGACAATACCGATCAAGCCATCCACTCAGAAGCGGAGGCAGAACAGCGCTAACGTTGCACCCAGCACTAACATTGTGCGTCTGCCTAGTGGACTTGCTCTGCCCCTCAATGTTGCTACGGGTGAACTGGGTGCAACTCAGATTGTCACAGAGTCGGCAGCTCCATCACCTCGGCCAGTAAAGGGAAAGAGGGGGCGGAAGAGACTGGCTGCTGTAGTTGCTCCTGCTCCTCCGCCAGCCTCACCTCCACCTATTGCTGAACAGGTGGAAACAGTGCTGATAGAAACAACAGCTGATAACATCATTCAGGTAGGTTTTTCACACTTATGATCTTTGTATCATGTGGAGCTTTATGATTTTTAGTCCTGTGACCTGCATTTTAATTAATTCAAAACTTCTAAAACCATCTTTCTCTAACTACACAAGTCTTTTAGTTAGGTGATATAAAATCAGATTTCAGCCAGAATGCTGGTTGACATGAATAAAGGTTAGCCACTAGGAAGCAAATGTGTGAATATGTGAAATTTGTTTAAATATGTTGTGTACTGTAAAAACTAGTTACTACTGACAGTTTGTTTTCCCCTCTTCCTGTCAGGCAGGGAACAATCTCCTGATTGTGCAGAGTCCAGGTGGGAGCCAGCCTGTGGTACAGCAGGTGCAGTTGGTTCAGCAGAAATCAGATCAGCAGGTGGTGCAGATACCACCCCAGGCTCTAAAAGTGGTACAAGCTGCCTCAGCGACACTCCCCCCTGTACCCCAGCGAGTGCCATCCACCCCCAGTGTGCAGGTCGCTCCCTCAGAACCCACACAGGTACCTGAGCAGTTCAATTTTTTTTTTGCTTGGTCATAGTAAAGTCATAGGGTTTAGTCGATGCCATTGACCTGTCTGAAACGAAAGTAATTATTATATAGTGTTATTTAACAATGGGGCGGGGTCAGTTTTGACATCACAAAGCAAGTGGCTGACAGCTGGTAAGCATGATTGGTACTTGTAACTGACAGTGTTGAAATGTGCTTTATAACTAATTATAAACATTTGGTGTGTGTCTGCATTGTGATAAATTTATTTTATTTTTTTTCATTTTTTTAAAAGGTACTGATTAAAACAGCTTCAGGTGAATGGCAGGCAGTACAGCTTCAGGAGACTATTGTAACCACTCCAACTACACCCACCACCACTCCCATCCCACCAGCAGGCGTAAGTAAGAAAGGCCAGCCGGGGGCACGGAAAGAGAGGACCCTTGCCAAGATCGCTCCTGCTGGTGGAGGTCTGATAACGCTCAATGCGGCACAGCTCACTTCAGCAGCTCAAGCCGTGCAGACCATCAATATCAACGGGGTTCAAGTCCAAGGAGTTCCTGTCACCATCACCAATTCAGGTGGTGAGTAGGAAATCCTAGGAGTCAGTAGATTTTTCTGTGAATATTGTATGCTCGTTTCAGTAGTCAAGGAATGCCTTTGGTTAGGTGTCTTTAATTGGGTGAATATGTCTAAGTTCTTGCATCACAAAAAAACATTAACACAGCCCTCCTTTTTTACTCTCTCTCTCTCTCTCTCTGGAAATCATGTACTGTATGTTTTTCTAGACCAGAAAAGCAAAGAAAAAAACTTAAATAACTATCTGAATCTGGTAGAACAGTTTAACAAACATGTATTGTACACCTCAGATGCTTGCATCTAGTGTGAGAAGATCCCTTAGAATAATCTTTATTATATGTTCAGAATAAGCATCACAATCCCCCTGTGTTTGTCTCACAGGACAGCAGCACCTGACGGTACAGACGGTTCAGGGCGGTGGGCTTCAACTGGGCAGCGTTCAGACACAGGAGCAGCCGCTGAAGGTGGAACAGACGCTTACGCTCGAGCTCCAGAGCCAACCAGGAGAGAAGAAAAGGCGCATGGCGTGTACCTGTCCCAACTGCAAAGACGCAGAGAAAAGGTAAAGCAGACCCCGATTACGTTCATCCTTTAGTTTTAAGTTTCCGATTAATTACTGGACACTGAATTTCAGCTGTCATGGCAACATATCAAATCAGGCAATGCACTTGGCATGATTCTCTAATTATCCTACTTAGATAAAACGCATGCTCTGTATTTTTATAGTTGTATCGTGCATGCTTTGGCCCTTTGTTTTCAGCGACTGCAAATTAAATTTAATTAACTTTAATTAAATTAACTTCTTTAATCCGAGTGAATTAATGTTTCTTCATCTTCGCCGCTGTAGGCCTGGCGAGGTTGGGAAGAGAAAGCACATCTGCCACATAGTGGGCTGTGGGAAGACCTTCCGGAAGACGTCGCTGCTGCGAGCGCACGTGCGGCTGCATACGGGAGAGCGGCCTTTCACCTGCAGCTGGGTTTTCTGTGGGAAGAGCTTTACACGCAGTGATGAACTGCAGAGACATGCCAGGACACATACAGGTACACTACATGCATACAGATACACTATGTACAAAATGCAGTTTAACGAACAGCAACGAGCAATTTAACAAACAGTATTCACTCACCCTCCCAAATCTTTGAATTCAGGAGTTCCGATCACTTCTATGGTTACAGGTGTATAAAATCAAGCACCTAGGCATGCAGACCGCTTCTACAAACAGTTCCGAAAGAATGGGTCGCTCTCAGGAGCTCAGTGAATTCCAGCGTGGATAGGATGCCACCTGTGGAATAAGACCAGTCGTGAAATTTCCTCACTACTAAATATTTCACAGTCAACTGTTAGTGGTGTTATAACAAAGGTGAAGCGATTGGGAACGACAGCAACTCGGCCACAAAGTGGTAGGCCACGTAAAATCACCGAGTGGGGTCAGCGGACCTCCAAACTTCATGTAGCCTTCATATTAGCTCAGGAACAGTGCATAGAGAGCTTCATGGAATGGGTTTCCATGGCCGAGCAGCTGCATCCAAGCCTTTCATCACCAAGTGCATTGGATGCAGTGGTGTAAAGCACGCCTCCACTGGACTCTAGAGCAGTGAAGAAGTGTTCTCTGGAGTGACGAATCGCTCTACTCTGTCTGGCAACTCGATGGGCGAGTCTGTGTTTGGCGGCTGCCAGGAGAACAGTACTTGTCTGACTTCATTGTGCCTTGTGTAAAGTTTGGTGGAGATGATATGGGGTTGTTTTTCAGGAGTTGGGCTCGGTCCCTTAGTTCCATTGAAAGGAACTCTTAATGCTTCAGCATCCCAAGACATTTTGGACAATTTCATGCTCCCAACTTTGTGGGGACAGTTTGGGGATGGCCCCTTCCTATTTCAAAAAGATTGCTTACCAGTACACAAAGCAAGGTTCATGAAGACATGGATGCAAGTTAGGTGAGGAAGAACTTGACTGGCCTGCACAACCCGATAGAACACTTTAGGGATGAATTAGAGCGGAGACTGTGAGCCAGGCCTTCTCGCCCAACATCAGTGTCTGACCTCACAAATGTGCTTCTGGAAGAATGGTCAAAAATTCCCATAAACACACTCCTAAACTTTGTGGAAAGCCTCTAAGAAGGGTTGAAGCTGTTATCGCTGAAAAGGGTGGACCAACATCATATTAAACCCTATGGATTGAGAGATAACCCAAAGAGATATATTGATCTGTTTTATGCCATGAAGAGCTTTTTGATAATATACAAGCTATATCTGTTGTAAATGTGACAAAAGTTATAAACAGTTGTATTGGGTTGTATCTCTTTTCAATAAAAACTTAAATGTAAAAAAAAAAAACCTATGGATTAAGTATTGGATGTTCAAATTCATATGCATGTGAAGGCAGGCGAGCGAATACTTTTGGCAATAGAGGGTATATTAATGACCTATGATTTGTTCATCTAATTTAAGCTGATAACTAAGTGCAATCTGAAAATTTCTTGATGCGGTTTGCCAGCTTGTATCAGAAGGAGGTTAAAATTACATGAAAGAAGCGAGGAGGAAACTTGTTTTCCATAGATTTTTTTTTTTTGTTGTTGATACCATCAATAAAAATATTCAATATCTATGTTGATGTCATTTATAGAAAGATAACTTTAGACATCAAGTTGTGATGTTAAAAGGAATAAAGCCTATCTTACAGATGAATTATTTTATTTAATTATTTATCACAGTATGCTTGTATAATATTTAAAACATACCTGATAATTGAGCTCGCAAACAAACTCTTGTCATTCAAAATGGCTAGGTGTCTGGAGGTACAGTAAACCTGATCTGGCACGGTGTAATTTTTTTGATTGGCAGAAAAACCATAAAGAAAGTGGGAAAATTTGGACTTTCCCAAACCATTGCAAAGCTAAGATCATCTTAACTCAGGGAGGGAGTCTCCATTGTGGTGCTAGCTTTATAGTTAAACAATGACCTTTGTGTTGTAATGGATTTGGGAAACTTGATTGGGGAATGTGTGTGTGTGTGGTGATTATAACACCAATTTGTGATGGTTCTTATATAACCTTTAGATGTATTTATATTATTATTTCAGTCCAGCAGAAGAAAGTACTTTAGGGCTGTCATAGCGGTGGACATTTTATTTAAATTTTAAGGGAATTTCATATCCCTGGCTTAAAAT
Organism: Clarias laeviceps; assembly: GCA_030014305.1. Taxonomy (NCBI): domain Eukaryota; kingdom Metazoa; phylum Chordata; class Actinopteri; order Siluriformes; family Clariidae; genus Clarias; species Clarias laeviceps. The sequence continues at coordinate 5,627,865 of JAQMYJ010000007.1, read as the reverse complement.
ATTTATTTTGAATTGGACATTTTTGATATCACACTGCATTAAACTTTTCCCTGTTTCCATGTTTTTTCCCCACAAATTGTATTTTCTGTAATTTAAGTGAACTTGTATACATAGCTTGTGTGATGTGTACATCTTACTTGTAATGCTTTAATCATTATACTTCTGTTTTTTTGTAGGAGACAAGCGCTTCGAGTGCTCCAAGTGTCAGAAACGATTCATGCGGAGCGACCACCTCACAAAGCATTACAAAACTCACCTGAACACAAAGAACTTGTGAACATGAACACTGCCTGAAGGTTTGAAAAAAACTCTTACAGAACATCTTTCCCTGAGAAGAAGCAGGGATAGAGTCAGGGTGTTAATGGAGGAAAATCTCTCCCCTCATCTAAACTTGCACACAGTGTGTTCTAGTCCAGGCTCTGCTGTAGTCGATCCAGACGAGCCCACACTCCTTATGTGTCGCATTTTCAACTCCATCTCGTTTGTCATAGGAGGGCTGGCCGTGTGTCGAAGGATCCAGGATCCTGGATGTGTAGTTTGGGTCGAGTTTTTCTTCCTTAGCAGGAAACAGAACATGTGTATCTCAGACATGAATTGCAGCACCAACAACTACTCCAGCCAAGAAGCTCTGCTTTTCTCCATGTTATACATTTTAGAGCAGTTTTATGTGTTTTATTTTGTCGAGCCTTTTGACTGGTGTGTAGCAGCTCATGGACAACTTTTATTATGTAAATGTTTGCCTATATTCAGACATATATTTGTACATATGAAAAATGCTTGGACTTGCTCTATACCCCAGCCAAGGTGTTTTGTTTTTTTGATGTTGTTGTTTTTTTTGTTTGTTTGTTTGTTTTTTCCTCAGAATTGGAAAGTTTGAAATGCTCTAACCCTCCTTAATTAACATCTGTTTAGAATTAATTATATATTTGCTGTGATTGGACAATCATGTCTTGAGTGTGGAAGAACAGTTAATGGAGGCCAGTTAAGAAGTAATTGATTAAACACTGCAGAAAGGTATACAGAAGAATGCTGTATTTAAAAGACAAAAATAGCTTAGCCGTGTAATTATTTAGATAATTTTGGACATTTTAGAGTTGATTATAGAATCTGATATTCAGATGGCAAAGCGGTGAACGAGGTACAGATTTGTTACCCGTGTCTGTAGAAATATGGACTTACCTTTCTGATCGCAGGACACAGAAATAGGAAATTAACTTGATGACTTACCCAAGTACAATTAGAATACAGTACAATTTCCAACATTTCAAAGAATTACTTTGGCATACATCATGAGAAATAACCAGGAGTTCTGCAGTTTATTTTTTCCCAGGTCTTTATCAAAGTTTAATTTCCAGATTCTGCTTTAAAAGGAGAAAATGTTTGTGCATAGGTATGTTTGTGTTGTGTCTCTGAATACATGCGGGTGTATCCTAGAGCGCACAAAATGTATGATATTTGTTACACAAACGGGTGTATCGGCTTCTCTGGCCAAACCTGAAGAATAAGGACTATATGTGTATATTGTAAATGAGCAAAAAAGAGACACTGTATAGTTTCATTCCTGTACGACACAAGCCTATTAGATGACCCTTTTTATCAATTTAAATGTTGCCTTAGAAAGCTTCACTCCCTATTTAAAGAGATTTCTGTCTAATTAAATGGAATTGCATTTGTAGATTTGCTTTATCTTTTGTCTAACTTGTATTATAAAAATGCCAACTTTGTGTGCACTGACCAAATTCAGGGTTTTTACTTTACTAGTTCAATTTAGTATTATTTTCATCAAATGTTATTGGTTGTCAGAATTAAAAAAGGAAAATCCCTATTTTTATCTTTCATAGATAAATCCTACACCTGAAGTCCCTGTCTCTGAAATGGCTAACAATTTCTATAATAATGGAGGTGCTTAAGCAGGAGAGCTTGCTACCTTTTCTACAGTCAGTTCGTCTTCCCCAAACTGACAATAAAGCATTCAATCGTCTGTCACCATGTGTCACTGCAATACCTCTAAAAAAAAAAAAATAATAATAATAATCTTACTGAATGATTATTCAGATGAGTTATTTGCATATTGATGCCTGTTTAGTATGTTTTTGTTTTTTTATAAATCCCTTACCGTTTATGTACTTAAGCAATGTTACACTCAAGGTTGTGCTTTTGTAGTGAATATCAGCATGGCTGCAATACGGTTACAGAGTTCTGAAGATATCACAGCCCTGCTGATATTTAGTACAACTTCATTCAGCATGACCTCGACTGATATTGCTCTTATACATATAACAGTTCAACAAACGACATTTATTATTAACAGATTATGATTGGTTTGTTTATTTATCCATTTATTTTGCTCAGAAATCACCAATTAACAAATAGCACCTCAGATTAGAACCGTTATGAAGGGTTTTCAAATAATGCCTTCAGCATTGCTTTACAATGTAGAAAGAAAGAAAAATCAGGAACGACGATGGAGTTAGAAAGTGTTCTCAAACTTTTGAGCAGTAGTGTATATCCTTGCAGGACTGGTGAATTACACTAACCCATTAAGGTGGCCACTAACAGGTTAGTGGAATTAACAAGTGAAAATGTAAAATTCTTACTGGTAATATGTAGTGAAAAGGTGAGGAGAATAAACCATATACTGTAGGTGGTGGGCAGTCCTGAGAAACTATCTTTTTATCAACTAACAAACTGTTCTGGGGTTGAATCCCAAATACTGTTAAATGGAAAACTAGTGTGCTATATACCGTAGGGTAAGCTAGAATCTCTTGTCCCACACATCAAGTAGTTTCCTCAATCAGGTGTTGGTGTGGGACTTGGGATTCGATCTTGTTTTAGAAGCTAGTTAGCTTTGTAGCTCATGATAACTGATCAAATCAACATGGATTTTTCAAAGACAGTTTGGAATGACAGAAGCATTTATTAAGGAGACAAAGTGTTGATTAAGATGATGTAACGTTATCAGATGTGTTTTCTTGCTGTAGTGTTTCTGTGACTGGTTTTGAATGTGGTCTCTCCTCTTTCCTGTACTGCAGACCATACATTTTTTTTTTTTTTTTTTTTTTTACATACTAACCTTAACGGGTCTTTACAGGATGGAAAGATCTCATCTAAATGAGTGGCTTAATTAAAAATAAATCCAATGAAGTAAACAAATAGTATTTTGTGAAACACCTTATACTGCAATTCCCTAGATTTTGGATAAGTCTCTACAAGCTGTGCAGAGCTGTCAAAGCCTCCCAAGCTTTATCGGAGTCAATGGGAGTGTCTGTGAATTGCCATCTACAGATGCTATCTGGGCTTTGGCTGAGCCAATCAAGAACATTGAGGCTGGTCCTGAAGACTCTCCAGTGTTGTATTACCTCCATGCTTTGGGTCATTGTCATGCTGATGTTTTGTGCAATCTGGATCAGGTTTTCTTCAAGAACCTCTCTTTATTTGATTATAATAATCCTTCAATTGATTGTGATTACTTTCCTTGTTCCTGCCACTGAGAAGCAACTCATCGTATGATGATTCCACCACCATGCTTCACCATAGACGTTGTACACTTGACAATAAGCTTTTTCAGCATACTTGTCCCAAATGGACAGTGTCAGCCTTCATGATATACAAAATATACAAATATAATATGCAGTTTACTAAATATTACACAACTCTTAATGGAAGAATCCTTTTTCCTGGTGTACTTGTTGGCATTCTATCTTTACCCATGTAATTTGGTTGACGTGTGCAACTGGCCAAGCATTGACATTGAGTCCTGTGGTATTACCGTTTGATGATCAGTACCTGTTTTCCTGTCGAATATAGTGCTTTTACTTTATCAGACCAGAGAATCTTTTACTTCTTTTCCTTTTTTAAAATTATGTCCAGTCAGTTGAATTTGCCCCAGATGGACTCCAGGCAAGTTCCAGAGAAACCACAAGATAATCAAAAGAGATTTAGCAAAAAAAATCAGTACATGCGGGCTCAGTCTGGGGTGCCTTTACTAAGGGTGTAAATACTTGAGATATTTAATTATGTAAATGAGTTTTTATTAGTTTTATTATAGATTATTAGAGATCATAGATGGAAAAATTGTTGATTTAAACCATTTTGAATTATCACAATATAGTGTGTAGAAGTGAATCATTTCTAGGACTCTTTTAGGGTTAATTTCTAATTTCTTATATTTAATATCTTCTATGTTTTACGATTTCCTTACAACAGTGAATGTTTTAAGAAACAAATGTATAATGGCATTTTATGAATTATAAATTTTATTGGGGACTCAACATTTTGTGTAAGTTGCTCTGGATGAGGGTGTCACATAACTACATAAATGTAAATGAAAACTCTTCACCTGCGCTTCCCAAATACTTTTAAGGAACTCTGTGGTGGGGAATTCTCACTCCCTTACTCATCGTCTATATCGCTTTATCCTGTATTCAGGGTCATGAGACACCTGAAGCCTATCCCAGGAGGCTTGTACACCCTGGACAGGGTGCCAATCCATCGCAGGGCACACATACACACAGTCACACACTACGGGCAATTTGGGAACGCTAATTAGTCTAATCTGCATGTCTTTGGACTGTGGGAGGAAACCAGAGTACCCGGAAGAAACCCACCAAGCACGGAGAGAACATGCAAACTCCACGCACACAGAGGCGGGAATCGACCCTGGCCGGGAATCGAACCTGGACCCTGAAGATGCAAGGCGACAGTGCTATCCACTAAATGGTGGGGAATTCATGTGTGAAAATGATTAATCATGCTTCCTGAATCCAGAAATAATTTTACTTTCACTATTAAACATAGCTGCATTTTGTACTGTCAGTTTTTCATGATGCAACTTCACCAAGCATTTAAATGATCTCTAAACACAGTCATTTCTTATTTCTTTTACGAAACTGACAGTTCAGCATTATCCTTCCAGGTTGTAATAACGTGTTGGACAGTTCTTAACCTATTTAAGGATAAATTTCTTTTGTCCCTTTTAAGACTCAATAACATGTTCCCATGATCATGGTTGTTTAAGAAATGAGAAGCTAATCTCTACATCAGTTAGAGTTAAAAATGTTGCCAGCTGAAACATATTAATCACTGTAATCTTTACACAATGATGAGTATTTCCTTCTTTAGATCTAAATGCTGACTTGTTGTAATGTTGGATACTGAGGGCTCTCTAATCTGTTCACTATTTGTGATGGTAAATTAACTGTCCTAAATGATAAATAATTTCCTTTTACATATTCAACCTTTCATTTAGACCAGGAGTGTTTAAATCCAGTCCTGGAAAGCCAGTTTGTAATTCACCAACACTCACACACATACGCACAAAACCACCTGGCAATCAAGTTAAATCAGCTATGTTTTGGCAGAAAAATCATCAACCAGTTATGGACACTGAATTTGAACACCCCTAATTTAGATTTACCATTCTGTACGCTGAATAAGAACTGAGATGTCTGGAAGAATATCAGTGACAAATATTAGAAATGTGCTTTGAAGTTTTGCTCCATTTAGTCAAATCCCAATAATTGTCCTGTCTCAGAATAGTCATATTTTGGGGCAAATTATCGTACATTGGAAATTTGAGTGCAGCCCCTCCAGAGTTTGCAACTCATATAACTATATCTACCAAATGAAATGCAAAGGACTCCAACTATTCCCCGTTGTGGGACGAAGAAAAGTATATCTTATCTTAGCTTATTTATCTTATTCGAATGACTGTTTTTGAGCATTGATTATTAGGCTAGATGGCCTGGTGGCGTGGTGATTAGCACTGTGGTCTCATTCCCACCTTGGGTCTGTGTGCATGGAGTTTGCATGTTCTCCTCATGTTTGGTTGGTTTTCCCACAGTCCAGAGGCATGCAGATTAGGCTAAAACGCATTCCCAATTGCTTGTCCTGTTTCCTTCTATGGATGGGCACCCTGTCCAGGGTGTACCCCGCCTCGTGCCCTTTGGCTCCTGGCCTCCAGTGACCCTGTACAGTATAAAACTGTATACAAGATAAATTAATGAATTTTTTGGCCTACATAGGCTACACTGTGCACCGCTAACTAGCTAGGAGGTGACAGCGGCTGTCTCACAAGACCTCAGTAGAGATGTAAATTAGCTCATTTACTACAGATTAAGGGTGTGGTCATTGGTGACTCATTGGGTGTGGTTTCCTGTCCTCTTTGCGGGAGACCCGGGTTCAATTCCCGCCCATAAAATGTTATGGTTGGGTCAGGAAGGGAACCCTAAACAACTACAGATCCAAGGTCAGTTTTCTGTGACATGGTATGAAACAGTATATATAAAATGAACAACCAGACTGGTTCCAAATCAGACCCATGCTGTTAAACTATGAGTCTCACGAGATTTCAGTAAAGATGTGAATTGTCTCATATGCTACAGATCCAGGGTCAGTTTCATGTGACATGTGATAACAAAAGTGTATATAAAATGAACAACCAGAATGGTTCCAAATCAGACTCATGTTGTTAGAATATGACACCATAAAATGTATCGTTCTTTTAGGGATTTTTTAAATCTATCGATCGTACATCGTACAGAGACCCAGATTAGTACAAATTCGATTATAATTATTATCGTAAATCAGGGAACGCTGATTCATTCGGGACTTTTATTTTGAAATTCTGATGTGTACATTTCTCACTTCCGCATCAGTGTTTTACAGTCTTGCTGCACACCGGTTATATTATACAGCTAAGTGAAGTGTTAATAATGCTAATGTTCTCCGGTGGTTCTTTAAGTAACTCAACGACACAGCTGTCTGATTCAGCGTGTTGTCTTTACACGATATTAAGCGGAGTATTATAAAATGTACAGCAGCTGTTATACAGTGTCTGTTCCCTCCATGACTGAATGATCATAACCTGTAAGTTTCAGTTTGAACTCATAAACACTCGGATTTACTGATTCAGCAATGCTATTGGTGAGCTATTGCTTTGCATAAAGTAGTGTGTTTACATTCACACTGTATACATTAAGTGAACCTGTGAGAGAACACTAATGAAAAGTGTCTGTTGGTTCCAGTTGGGTTTGTAATGGTTCACAGTAGTACTCACCAGTCACCTCCTGCTATGATATTATCCTGATACCCAGGTACCAATTCAATAAGTATCATGATTTTATAAAGATCCTGATTCAATGTTACATTTTCTGTACATTTTCTCTGTACAGAATCGTTCATATATGAGGCTGATCACCGGTCATATTTATCAAACCATGATTTAACGTGTGGTGCCCTTAGAATAGGCAAGAATTCCTAAGAAGTGTGCCAGTGATTGCCATTGTGACTTCATTCAATGATTGTTACTAAAATGAACTTGTGGAAACCATTCATATACTTGATCTTGGTGAGAAACCGCCATCAAGAAGTCCCTAATTGAATAAAATCTGTTTGGTTTTTTTGCCATAGTATTGTATAATAAAATTTATTTAGCATCTTCTGTTTTAATGGTTGTACTTAATAGGAAATAGTGAAACTGTATTTTTGTTTTTTCTTTTCAGTGGCATGTGGGCCTGTGAAAGCTGTCGGACCTAATCGTAAACTCGACCTTGACTCTCAGACTTCATGCTGTGACAGTGATTCAGACATCCAGAGCAATGGAGGGACAGTCAGACAATTTAAAGCCTTCCTGGATCATATCAGAACTTTGTGGCACTGAAGAGGACTGTCCATTTCCCATTTGGCAGAATGGCACCCTCAGTCCCTGCTTTAACCAAATCATCTGTGGATCTCTAGTGCATGCTGTTACTGCAGTGCTCAGCGCGTGTTACCTGAGCGTGCCGGGGTAAGATACCCCATTATTATTGTTTTATTTAGATATGCAAAAAGGTGTCTGTATATTATATTACAAATAAATTATTTTGGAAAAGTGGAAAGTAGGGATGGGAATCAACAGGGGCCACCCGAAGCGAAATTATCACAATATCTTGGTGCCGATTCAATTTGTGTTACAATTCTGTAAATATTAAATTTTTATAAATATCTCAATTCAGTATTAAAGTTTTCCTTACAGTTATAGACAAAGTATTAGCAGATAATTTGCTCGTAGCACACAGGATGCTGTGCTGCTTGCCAATATGTGAATAGATTAGAGTGCAACTGAAGGATTATAGAGGATCTGCAACATTTTACTACCTTAAATTAATTAATTCATTAATTCATCTTTTATACCGCCTATCCTGTACATCGTCACAAGAATCACAATATGTTTCTAAATCTATTATTTTTTTTTCACCCCTGAAGAGTGGAGATTATTATAGCGGAAAAGGGAGACTAAATCTGGAGTGCGAAGTTCAACAAATAAATATAAGTCTGATGGTCAGATGTCCATAAACCTTTGTCAGAAACATACTGACCTAGTCATAGTTAAAGGTTATCCCATGTTAATCCATCTATGTATTCTTATTTTGTAAATATCTACTCCGTATATTAAAAGTTCATTATCACTGTTTTGCAGACTTGACACCCTTCTGCCGTCACTGCCTATTGGCTGGATCTTCAGGTCTGTTGTTGCGCTGCTGCTGGTTTTTGTTTTCATCGCAGATTTGGGATTAGTGCTCGTGCTCCACCAGCAAGACTTTTACTTGAACATCTTGGCTGATGGATGTGGCGTTGTTGCATGGCTGGTCCACTTTGGGGCTGTTTTATCCTTGCAAAGATCTGTGTACAGAAGGACTCGGGGTCCACCATTTTTTCTGGTCCTGGCCGTTCTTCCTGTTCCTAACATAGTGTTTGCCCTTATTGATTGCATCCATAATGGCATTCATCTCAATAACGAGGAGCTCTTGCAGTTTGGAAGATTTGTCTTGATTGTTATCAGGGCAGCCCTGATTTTTTTGTACTTGCTGGCTTTTATCTTTCCATGCTACACGTCACAAAGGGAGACCCTGCTTATAAACGCAGACGATGGCGCTCCTCTTATTGCTCCAGAACCTGCCGGAGGAGAAATGGTGGCAGAGGACGGCTGCAACTGCCTGTCCAGGCTCCTCTACTTGTGGTTGAATGTTCAACTGAGGCAGGGTCAACGTGGAGAGCTCAAGAGACCCTGCAATGTTTTACAACTGCCCCAAAGGCTAAGGACGAAAGCTGTCACTCAGCGCTTCACTCAGTGTTGGGCAAAGTGTCTGAATAACAGAAAGCCGAGGACATTTGAAGGGAACCAGCAGGATGGTTTGTACAGCGAGATACAACCTGAGGAGGAAATGAGTCACCATGAGGTGAGACTCTTCACAGTGCTACACAAGGCTTTCGGTGCACGCTACTACCTCCTAGGTGTTCTGAAGCTAATGGCCAGCTTGCTAGCATTCGCAGGACCGCTGCTCCTCAGCTGGTTAGTGGGTTTCATGGAAACTGAGGGGGCACCGCTAAGCAGAGGTGTGTGGTGTGTTGTGGGCCTTTTCTTGAGCACTTTCTTAGCAGCGTTTCTCCGTAACGTCTTTGTTTTTGAAGTTTCGAAGGTGGCCCTGGAGGCTCGGGCCGCCGTAGTGTCCACTATCTATTCCAAAGCTCTGAGGGTCAGTAGCTCAGCGCTGTCACGTTTCACTACGGGTGAAGTGGTCAACTACATGAGCACTGACACGGACCGACTGGTCAATTTTTTCAACAGCTTCCATGAAGTTTGGAGCCTTCCTTTCCAGTTCATCCTGGCCCTTTACCTGCTTTACCTGCAGGTGGGCGTGGCCTTCTTGGGAGGGCTGACTGTGGCTTTTCTGCTTGTGCCGCTCAATAAGGTGCTGGCAGCCCGTATCCTGGAGAACAATAAACACATGCTGATGCACAAGGACAACCGAGTGAAGGTAAAAATGTACAAGTATACTGTTTTAGACATACAGTGCCGTGAGAAAGTAGTCTTGAAGTCTTGATTTTTTTTGTTGCATTTGTCACACTTAAATGATTGAGATCATCAAACTAATTTTAATATAACACAAAGATTACCAGAGTAAATACAAAAGATGCCAGATGTAATAGGATACACACATACCAGTCCACAGTATAATTGCCCCAAAGTCTTAGGGATAATCAAGATATTTTTTGGCAAATGTGAGACGAGGCTTTGTGTTCTTTTTGGTCATCAGTGTCTTTCGCTTTGGAACTCTACCATGGAGGCTATTTTTGCACAGGTTCTTCTTTATTGTTGAATCATGATCACTGACTTTAACTAAAGCCAGAGAGGCCAGTTTAGATGCTGTTCTGGGTTTTTATGTTCTTGTGCTCTTGGCGTAATTTTGGTAGGCCAGCTGCTCCTTGTACGGTTCGGTTGGACGGTTTTATCCATCTAATGGCACTCATCATGTTTTTTTTTCCCTAAGAAAAATAAAATCATCATTTGTTAACTGCATTTTGCGATTTTGTTTTTGTTTCTGCAAATTTGTTTGATGATCTGAGTCATTGAAGTGTGATAAATATGCAAAACCAAGTACAAAAAGCTGATACTTATTTAAGTGTACAGTTGTAGTTTTAGATGTAGATTTGTAGATTTTTGTCTGATCATTAGAAAGACAATGCACAAATCACTGAAAATGCGAAACATCTTGAAGTCATAAATATGGTAACAGAAACAGATTACTAACGTGTAATAATCAGTGCAATAAATATTAGCTACATATCTCAATATTTTTCTATAGTCACCAGTTATACAGCCAAACAATATTAAAATCATTAAACAGATGATCCTCCTTTTTAAAGCTAATGACTGAAGTCCTTTTCGGAATCCGAGTTCTCAAGTTCTACACCTGGGAGCCGCACATTACAGAGAAGATAACTCAGAGTCGCGAAAAAGAGCTGAGTCACCTGAAGGCCTTGAAGTACCTGGACGCAGTGTGCGTGTATACCTGGGCAGCTCTTCCTGTCGTCATCTTAATCCTCACCTTCATCACGTATGTGCTGCTTGGAAACAGTCTTACTGCGGCCAAGGTGAGCAGGATAAAGAGAAGAGAAGACATTTAATTTTTTGTGTTTAATATGCAACAGCTCAGTATGTTCCGATACTCATCTGGTCCTGATATGCTGACAGTAATCAAGCTGTATTTCTGCAAGATTCGGTCACCAAATAATCGGCGATGTGTCTTAAGACTTGATGTGTCCTGGTGGTCATGAGGAATATATGTCGTGTAGCAGTCAATGTAACACACGTTCATTACAAAAATAATAATAATAATGTCACAGGGTGAAACTGTAATGTTTTCCTTGTCCTAAACAGTACCAGACCACCAATTCAGGACAGTATCAGTCTTATACTGTTGAAAAAGACAATAATTTATGGATTAGGGCACTTTTTTAACATTTTTTTTTTTAAAGAAACAAAATAGTTGATGGATTTATATTGTTTAATTAATGTTTCATAACATTACATAACCTGTATCATTCTCTACTATCTGTAATCCCTTTAAGGGTACTTGATGACAAAGGTGTAAGCATTTATGTCAGTAAAAGTGGTTAACAAACAGATGGAAAAAGTACCGCAGTACACTCGAACTGAACCCAGTGCATGTAAAACCTTTACACTATATACGAGGGGCGTTCAAGTCAAACCAGGACTTTTGATGAAATTTATCACAAATGAAGGGCATAACATAGATTGGCATTTACAGAAGACCTCAAGTACAGTGATAAGACTCTTAGCTGAAGTAAAATATTAGAATTATGCAAGCATTTTAAAGAAGGCCGTCTGTGAATGATGATCCTGCCTGAGGTGGATTGGAGCCCACTGCAGTCGTTCCTTTGGACATTCAGCAAATGGAACGCCTTATTCTTGAAAATTGGCGTATAAATTGTAACAGATTCACCCACTTGCAAATAAGGATGAATCTGTCTGTGGGAACTGTACACAATCATTCACCAACACCACTTGCAGTTACAGCAACTCGGCTAGAAGTTACCACATCCCCCATACAGTCCTGACCTCGTTCCAAGCGATGAATGAGTCCTTTTGTGGCTCCGGCATACTGAGAAAACTTTCTCCCTTAATGGTATCCAAGGGATAAGTGCTGCAGCAGTAGTGCAGCAGGAGATTATATAGAGAAATAAAATAAATGTTCTGCTCTCATAACTATGTTCAGTTATTCTACACAATCAAAAGTCCTGGTTTGATTTGAACAGCAATCATACATTCTAGTTGCACTTATTACCAATATGTAAACCATGTGGTTTTTTGTGTGTTTTTTTTTTTAAACATTTGCTCATGTTTAGTTTGTAACCAGTGTTTGCATACCTTCTTGATGTAAGTGTCAATGTGAGGATGTTTGTGACTTCAGACCTAAACGCCACTGGTTAAAACCCACTGTTTCTTCCGCATCTAAACTGCTTACTCGTTCTGCTTGTAGGTCTTCACTACTCTGGCTCTAGTGGGCATGCTCATTCTTCCACTAAATGCCTTCCCCTGGGTTCTTAATGGCACGCTGGAGGCCAAAGTATCTCTGGACCGCATTCAGCTTTTCCTCAGTCTGCACGATCAAGACTTCAGTGCATACTACAGCCAAGGTAGTACAATGTAGTAAAATTAGTACAAGGTAGTAAAATTTCTAGGGTAGTTCAGTACAACCTCTAGGAGCAAGCCGGGAAGTTAGTCAGGCACACAGTTTGCTATCTAAGCCATGATTTCTAGCTGATAATGCTGCTTAGATCATGAGATAAATACTCCTCAGTTATATTTCTAGCAGTTTGTACAAGAGCCATCTGTAGGATTGTATTAATCAGTATTCAACAAACCTTTTATTTAAAGGCTTTAAAAGCTCTAATTTCTCTATGGCACATTTAACAACAGTATAAGTAATTTTTTGTAAACCTCGATGTAACTTTAGATGCCTATTGTGCAATAGCTGAAACAAGAGTGAGTAGTAACTGTATAAAATCCTAATTACAGTTGAAATATTTTTTACTTTGTTGAAATTAACATGTGTAATTAACATTAAACAGTATATCTTGAGGATCCTTTAACTGCCATTCTGCTGACCGAGGCAAATTTCTCATGGATGAAGCCAGATCCACATTCTAACTCTGACATAGAGGACACATCCGCAACAGGAAGTCTGTACCTCCGCAATCTCAACTTGAGTATCAAGAAGGTATGTAGTGGAAATCAAAGCACTCACAAGACTTCAAAGGCAAAGAATTATTATCTGACATTCCTCTGTTATCAGCATTTGGCCTATTGTAAGTTATTCCATATGAAAATTTCAGGGCTCTCTGTTTGTCGTGGTTGGCAAAGTTGGCTGTGGGAAAAGCTCACTGTTAGCTGGCATTACTGGGGAGCTGAACAGGTAAAATGTAATGTAATGTCATTTATATTAAAATCATTTTACAGCCAGGTTAGATTTGTTTTAACAAATGTTGCAAGACATCCAAACTCAGTCCAAATCCAGGCTTAAACAGGATTTATGCAGGACTAAGCTGTTTTTTTTTTACGCTTAGTGCACTGCAAATTCCAAATGTCAAATAATTGTTTAATTTTGCAAGCTCAATACAGCAGTTTATCTTTAATTCTTTACTGAGCTCTAAGCAAAGTAGAATGTGCTTATCCAAAACTGCATTTAAAAAAAGTCAATTTATTTAAAATATCTTTTTAGACTTGGTGGCATTGTGCACGTCCAGGGCAGAGAGGAGGGCTTCGGCTTTGTTGCCCAGGAGCCATGGATCCAGCATGCAACCGTGCGTGACAACATCCTTTTTGGAAAGGACTTTGACAGTGGCTTTTATCAAGCTGTGCTTGAGGCATGTGCCCTTACTGCAGACCTTAATGTAAGCTTGTTTCAGTATTTCCTATTTTATAACACCAAACAAGCTTCTTTTAAGTTGTGAAAATGGAGCTAACACATCTCTGGGTCTTGTTTTGCTAATTGATATAGAATTAATTCTTGTTTAGTGTTGGGGGTGTTCAAGCCAAAACGGTACTTTTAATTGTGCAGAATAACAGAACACAGTTATGAAATGACATACGAGTAAAAACTCCCTTTATTTCTCTATTTTATTCCCCTGCTACACTAATGCACTTTTCCCAGTGTTTCAGTAGTACTTGGATACCATCAAGGTAGGAAGTTTTCTCAGTACGCCAGACCCATGATCGGACTGCCTACTTCATGTCTGAAACGCTGGCTTCCCGGGAATTCCGTTAATGGCCCAAAAATATGGAAAGGGATTGGAGTGAGGTCAGGACTGTATGGGGGACGTGGCAATAAATCCCAGCCAAGTTTCTGTAATGTGCAAGTGTTGTTGATAGATGATTGTGTGTACAGTTCCCACAGACAGATGCGTCTCTTGTTCAAATTAGCGACAAGTTATCTGTTGATTTTCGAGGATCAGGCGTTCTACTCACTGAACGTTCATAGGAACGACTGCAGTGGGGTCTGAGCCATCTCCCCATCATTCACGCATATACAGCCTTCTTTTGCACCATTCAGATGTTTTACTGCGGTTAAGAGTCTCATCACCGTACTATGCTTAAGGTCTTCTCTAAATGTCGGTTGGTTTTATATAGAGCTCCCAAGGAATCATGTGGTAAGATAATTTCTTTTCGGGCAGAATCGTCTACACGGATTGACAAACTGAACACGCGGATGACTGAACTCAGTGGACAGATTAACAAACTGAATCCATGTCCTTGGTGTATCAATCCATTTGTTCAGTTCAGTAAATCATGTGCATGGATTGTAATCTAAATTTTATTTTTGTCCCACATGACCCCTGGGGGGGCTCTTTTATTCAAGATAAATTCCATCACAAGTCCTCATTTGACTTGAACGGTACTTTGTATTTTCCCTCACTCCAGAGCCACATAATGAACCAGACTGTTCCTTTACCTGTTGCATGCTGAATGTTCTGCAGATTTTGCCAAATGGAGATCAGACAGAAGTAGGAGAGAATGGTGTGACACTCAGCGGAGGGCAGAAAAGTCGCCTCGCTCTAGCCCGGGCTGTTTATATGGTAAAAGATTTCACTGAAACAAATCAAAAACTACTGTACAGAAAAATGTATGGTTTTATGCTAATATACCTTGTTGTGTTTGGGGACAGGACAAGGACATCTATCTCCTGGATGATCCTTTAGCAGCAGTGGATGCTGACGTGGCTCATCATCTTATGGAGAAATGCATTTTGGGAATGCTTAGAAACAAGACCAGAATCCTTTGCACTCACAGAATAGAGTTTGTGGAGAAAGCCGATATTGTGATGCTGATGGACAACGGGACCATTCTAAAAACAGGTATCATCCACAAACAGTATTAGTTGTTCTGCTAGTGTGTATATAGTTCATACAGTATTGAGCATGTAATTATTGAGGATGTACTGTACTGTGCAAAAGTTTTGAGCCACCCCTATTTTTTTCATATTAAAATAAATTAAAGAAGGTGGCACGGTGGCGTAGTGGTTAGCACGGTCACCATGATTGTAATGATGTGGCTTAACAAACCTCTGAAACTGGTCAGTTACAGGGACTGGACTGAAAATGAGAGCAAGAAAGTCTGACTCTTTAGAAGCAAAATATGAAGAATATATACAAAATATGTTTGGCTTTGCACATTATGGAAGTAATTTACAAATATTTTGCATGAACCTAGAAAAAGACATACATGTTTTAAATATTGGGTCACATTTCTTGTTGCTCTGGATTGCTTTGTAAAGGAACACCCCAGGAGGTCTTATCTCTGGTGAAAGATGTACCTAAGGGTAGCAAAAATGAGACTGAAGTAAAGAAAAAGGGTAATTATTGTATTTTCTTTTACATGTTACTCATATTAAAGTTTCAATCCAGACAGAGATGAGATTTTCTTTCTTTTCTTTTTTCTTTTTCATTAGATGGTGCTGACGAAGAAGAAGAAGAGCTGACCACTACTGAGCCAGTTTTGGAGGAGGAACTATGCACCATAGGGGAGGAGCAGAAGCAGATGGGCAGCCTTGCCTGGACAGTCTACAAGTCCTATTGGAAAGCTGTGGGCGGGTGCATGGCTGTGTCTGTTCTTTTGTCTCTGCTCCTTATGCAGGGTATGAATGACTGAAAACAGTGTTAGTTTCTAGTTAGATAGACTGTGCTGTAATTACTCCTGTAATCAATAACTATGCACTGAAGATGTTACCTTTACTGCAGGGTCTAAGAATGTGTCTGATTGGTGGCTGTCTCACTGGATCTCCAACATAAAACCCAATGGTTCTGAACTGGTGTCTCTGACAGCAAGTCCTCTCTCTGCCCTAGTGCTTCTCTCTGCAGAGAGACTTGTGTAAGTTAGGATTACAAATAATATAATTAGAATTATTCTGTATTTTGTAAACAGACTGTTAGATTGCTGCCATTGTTGAGAATGTTTTTTTTTTCTGAAACACATTCATTTTATTTAAGGTTTCCTTTACAAGTAAGAGGCTCATTTGGCAATATGAGCTCAGAAATGAGGTTCTACATGACCGTGTATGGTTCTTTAGCTGCATCCAATACCATCTTCACTGCTGCTCGTGCCTTTCTGTTTGCTTACGGAGCAATCCACGCTGCCACAGTCATCCATAGACGACTGCTGGGTAGTGTGCTTAAGGTAAACTGTAATTATTTTTTTGTAATAAAAGAGAAGAAATAAAACAACGTTAATGCATGTCTAAGTAAACATTTATGATAGATGTTATGAAGTGTTATCAGTGTCATACAATATGTAAAAGCAGTGCTTCATTTCAAAATACAGTGGGGCAAAAAAGTATTTAGTCAGCCACCAATTTTGCAAGTTCTCCCACTTAAAAAGATGAGAGAGGCCTGTAATTTTCATCATAGG
>JAQMYJ010000007.1:5536304-5594585 GCA_030014305.1 Clarias laeviceps | reverse complement strand
AAAATGCCTAAAATGAAAACACCCAAATTTAGCATTCCTGGTATTAAAGGACCTGACCTCGGTGTCAAAGGAGATTTAAAAGGGCCAGATTTGAGCATGTCCTCGCCTAAGTTTGATGGGGACATTAATGGTCCTGACTTTGACATTAATGGACCCCAAGCTAACATTAATGGCATGAAACTTCCAAATGTGTCCTTACCATCAGGTAAAACAAAAACACCCAAGTTTAAGCTGCCAGGTCTTGGATTCTCAGGACCTAAGATCAAAGCACCTGAGGCAGATCTTTCACTGCCTAAAGCGAAAGGACCAAATCTTAAAACCCCAGAGTTTGATGTTAATTTCCCAACAGGTAAAATTAAAGGACCAACTCTTAAAGGCCCAAATGCTGACATCAAGGCACCTGAATTTAACATTGATGCTCCCTCAGGAAAAATTAAAATGCCAGATATTAAAGGCCCCAATATTAAAGGTGAAATGAGTTCACCAGACATGAATTTAGCTTTCCCTGAAGCAAATTTAAAAGGGCCACGGCTTGATGTGGAATCCCCTGATTTGGACATTGATGGTCCTACAGGAAAACTCAAAATGCCTAAAATGAAAACACCCAAATTTAGCATTCCTGGTTTTAAAGGACCTGACCTCAATGTCAAGGGAGACCTGAAAGGCCCGGATTTGAGCATGTCCTCTCCCAAATTCAATGCAGATATTAATGGTCCTGATGTTGACATTGATGAACCAAATGCTAATGTGAATGGCATAAAACTTCCAAATGTGTCCTTACCAAAAACACCTAAGGTTAAGTTGCCTGGATTCTCAGGACCTAAAGTCAAAGTGCCTGAGGTTGATCTCTCAACACCTAAAATGAAAGGTCAGATAAATTCACCAAGCCTCAATGTGCCAGGTTTAGATATTGATGTCGCAAATCTTAAAGGCCCAAAGGCTGATATCAAGGCACCTGAATTTAATATTAATGCTCCCTCAGGAAAAATGCCAAATTTCAAAGGACCTAACATTAAAGGACAATTGGATTCACCATATATGAATTTGGCTCTCCCTGAAGCTAATGTGGAAGGGCCAAAACTAGATATGAAATCGTCTGATATTGATATTGATGGTCCTACAGGAAAAATCAAAATGCCAAAAATTAAAACCCCAAACTTGAACCTGCCAGGGTTTAAAAGCCCTGACACTGATGTGACAGGAGACTTAGAAAGGCCTGATTTAAATTGGTCCTCTACTAAATTTGATGCAGATGTTGATGTTCCTTATATTAATGTTGGTGGTCCCAAAGCAGACCTTAAAGACATGACACTACCAAATGTGGATCTACCATCTGGTAAATCAAAAATGCCCAATTTCAAGATGCCTGATTTTGGACTCTCAAATGCGAAGGCACCTGAGATGGATCTCTCTTTGTCTAAAATAAAAGGACAGATAAATTCACCAAATCTCACTGCCTCAGATATAGATGTAGGTGTCCCAACAGGTAATATTAAAGGACCAAATATTCATGCACCTGAGTTCAAGATTGATGCTCCGTCTGGAAAAATTCAAATGCCACATATCAAAGGCCCCAGCATAAAGGGTGACATGGGTTTACCAGACATGAATTTGGCTTTCCCTAAAACAGATATAAAAGGGCCAAATCTGGACATGAAATCTCCAAATATTGACATTGATGGTCCCACAGGAAAAATTAAAATGCCCAAAGTAAACACTCCAAACTTTGGCCTTTCAGGCTTTAAGGGACATGATCTTGATATCCAAGGAGACTGGGAAGAACCAGATTTGAACTTAGCATCCAAAAAAATTAATTCAGTATATGAAGCGCCTGACATTGACATTGATGCAAGAAATCGTACTTTAGAAGGTCCCAAAACAGACTTTACTTTTCCAAATGTTGACTTTTCCTCAGATAATCTTAAAATGCCTGGACTAAAGATGCCCAAATTAGGACTCTCTAGTCCTAAATTAACAGCCCCAGAGATGGATGTATCACTTCCTAAAATTAAGAGAGATAATTCAGCAGACTTTACTATCAAAGACTATAAACCATCCTTTACATCCCCAGATTTTAATGGAGAGATCCATAAAGGAAACATTGGAATGACTGCCCCAAAAATTGATATCAAAGATCCTGACTTAGATAGTGCTATGTCCTCAGGGAAACTGAAAATGTCCAAAATACTAGATGCGAAAGCTCCTGAAATTGATACTGAAGGTACAGAAAGTACATTTAAATTACCAAAATTCACAACACCAAAATTTGACATTCAAGGATTTAATGAGCCTGGGGTGAAAGCTGGACACAACTTAGGAGGGCCTCATTTGAACTTATCTACGATGGATTCTGAGTTAGGGATTCCTGCGTATGACATTTATGGACCAACAACTAATCTTAGAGGTAAAATAAACATGCATGATGGCAGTGACAAATCTGACATAAAATATCACAGGGATAGAGATGCATCATATGGAGGTTTGAACTTTACAAACGACATTGAAGCTTTAGTATCATCCATGGAACTTGAAGTACCAAAACAATCCTTAAAGGGAAGCTCAAAGTTTAAACTGCGAACGCAAGTTTAATGAGAAAAAAAATAATGGCTTTAATGCACTTTATGAAAAATATATTAGGGTTATATGAATAGTCACATGTACATATTTTAACAGAAAACAAATATACACAGAAACCATTGTATAGTATCTTTGTTGTAACTTGTGTATATATATTTTGTATAATAGCTTAGTACTACCAGCACTTAAAAAAAAACCTTATACATTTTTTGCATTAGTACAATGAAAATGATTAAAAGGATTTTAATATTTTAGACATTGTAATATATTACTTACATGGTTTAATGAAGTTTAAATGTATTATTCAATTGTGCCTCATTTTCTTACAGACATTATATAGTTATTGTATTTGTCTAATACTGTTTGTGAAAATTTCACATTGTTGCATGCATTATTTTAAATTAATTTCATTAAATAAGTTTCAACTATTCTTATTATAATTGTTTTCTTTGTTACATGCTTTTGTATTTCATAATGGATGTAAAATAAACATCTATTTAAAAAAATTATTAGTCAAACCTGTGTTCTACTTCTGGAAAATAAAAAGCGTACTTTCAAGTACACTGGGAATAGTCAAGCCTATTGCGACAGTATACAGTATATAAGCTTGTGGTAAAAATCAAGTTGAAAGATGATTTTTGCTGGAAAAAATGACATGATTAATACATTACACATATTTATGATATGTTTATGCATAAGGTGTACTACTATAACAAAATAAACATAATGCCATTTCAAATAATATAAACAAATAAATTATGTTGTAATTAAATAATTTTTAAGATTCCCTAAAATGAATGTGCTTGGAAATCACACACATGGCAACTCATGCTTTCCACAGTTTAGTTAGGAACTGATCTGTTGTTCACTCCATAGTCATTCTGGTGAGGTCTTGTGACATTACTTAACTCAATTGTACATACAGGCCATTCATTAACAGTTTTACTGCTTGCATTTGCGTGATCACTCAAATTTGCATGTTTTGTATATTTATTTTGTGTGTGTGTGAAAAAGTTGATCAAACTTCACTTTTGACAGTGGAATGCCTAGGATAGGACTCAGGAGGTTCACCATCAATTTCTGAATGGAGGCAGGTGTAATATTGCACAATTCATGCTCCTGGGTAAATACAATCAACCCTGCAAACCCAACCTTATACACTTGAGTCACTCATTAAGGTCTGTGTTGAAAGTGTTTATGTTTAACTTTTAAACGATTTCTTTGGAATTAATCTTGGTATCATTTCCAAATGCTCGCTTTTATCCCTTTGCACAATAGATCACTTTCACACCTCAAAACCCTCATCAGTGTACAGACTTGGAGAAAGGGCACAGGGTGCCATTTGGGCCAAGGTGATTAAGATAAGTCTAATCATTTGAAAACATGTATCATTTCAAAAAACTTGTTAATAAAACAATGTTGCAATCACAAACAATAGTTAAATATGCCTTTTGAACAAAGAAGTAATGTGAATGATATGAAGTGATGGGTGATTTCAAAGTTGCTTTTGTATAAAAATCATCTGCACCTCAGTTATATTAAAACTTCTATAAAAAGGTCTTATTAGCCCTTTAAACGCTACTGTCTCACCAGTCACTGCTGTGCAGGTGTGAATGTGACCAAGAAAGTCAACTATCAGCTGGAAAATTGATACTTTCAGTTTTCTGTGATTCTCATCTCAAGGGCCAGTATTGGAACATTATCAGGAAAAAGGTTCAACAATCAACATTGCTCGTTACAGTGAGACGCTTGTTGAAGAGCTGAAGCCTAAACTTTGGATTAAACGCAGAGGACCGCTATTCAAGTGCGTTGTGATCTTGCATGACGATGCACGTCTGCACACTTCTGTCCACACTGTCAACACTCTGCAAAAACTTCACGTCTTGAGGCATCCTCCCTATAGTCCTGATCTCGCACGCTGAAGAAATGAAGACGGCGGTGAATTTGAGGGTTGCAGCTCAGCGTAAAACATTTTAAACCCTTTGCCAGTGATCCCATTTGCATATCTCAATTTAAATGTGATTAAAATCATAACCAAAAAAACATACCGCAATAATTCGTTTTTGATACAAAACCAGAGACTATCCACATTGATAGCAAACTCTTAACATGTTCCTGTGACACTGGCTTCCCCCAACGCACGTGCACAAATTGCGTGAATAGCATTTCCAACAAATACACTAAAAAGCATTATGCATCCTTTGCATGTTCTATAGATCCGACATGTGCTTATACATCATCATGGTGCATGCCATAGATATCTAGGTTGTGTGCACATGCTACAGTGCTTGTCACATTTGTCTTCTTGTGTGTTCTCTGGTGCTACGTTAGCTCCAAAGCCATAATGTTTTCTTTGCTTTCTTTATTACTGCAGTATTGCTCTCTCTCTCTCTCTCTCTCTCTCTCTCTCTCACATATACACACACAATTACATCCATAAATAAAATGAAGCTATTCTCAATAAATGGCGGCATTTAGACAAACTAACAAAAGAAAGACCTGATTTGCTTTTTCAGTGACTCTCACAGGATAATTTGTCTGGCTGTTCATCTGCTCCAGATTGCCAATGTTCATGTGTTGTGTATATTTGTTCTTTCCTCTCAGCTTCTTTATGAAGAACATTTTTAAAAGAATATCTTGACCTGGACTTTTTTTATTTTAACAACATCATTTGTTGTTTGTTCGTTTTGTGTTTGTTTGCTTGTTTATTGGTGACGTAATGCCCCTAACTCACTGTTTATAAAAATTTGTATATCTTACAACCTAATTAATGTAGATGGACTAAATAAATTTTGTTGTGTTTTAAAGTGTCTTCTGAAGCTTTTTTGCATTGATAAGTTTGAGATTGACATTTGTGCCATCTCAGTATTTCAGTATCAATCATATTTAACAATATGTAGGTAGAACTTGTTCTTTTTAGTGTAGTTAACTGAACTTTTTTTTAAAGCAATTTATCTATTTAATTGGCATTTATGAACAATATTGCCTCGAAGATGAGGCTATAAGGATTGCAATGAAATGCTCCTAAAACTGACACTCCATCATGTACAAATACTAAGATACAGTCTGGTGGAGCGCTTCTATGGCAGGTCTTAAAGGGTTAATGAGACAATATGGAAATGTATTGAGAGATGGACAAAGTGTATTGAAAAGCAAGGATAGTATATGTTAAAAAAATTATGTACAGTGAAACTTCGGATTGCGAGTAACGCGGTTTGCGAGTGTTCCGCAAAACGAGCAAAGGTTTTTTTTTTTATTTGGACTTGGTTTACGAGTACCGAGTATCATGTATCACGCATCCGCTTCTTGTATTGACGCCGACCGTCACGTGATCACAACTGAGCCAACGTTTTTTCTCTCTCTTGCGCTGTGGAATTGTGGGTAATAGTCTCCCCTGCTGGGTCTTAGTGCGCATCTCTTACTGGTATAATCAACATCCGTGCACGCGTGTACTGTTTACTATAACACTGTGATCACGAGTGTGCGTAAAACATATTTTATTTTGTGTCAAATATTTATTTTGTGTGTATATAGCGCGCGTGTAAAGCAAAAGCAAGTCTCATTAGAGAGGTTAAAGATCCATTTTCTCTCTCTGCTCAAGGCTCAGTCTGCTCTTTGTGTCTGTGTGCGCGTCATTGGACACTGTGCCACACACACACACACACAAACCCTCCTACTTTCGCCTTCACAGACACACAGACTCACTCTTTCTCTCTGCTCTACACAGAAACACTGCTCTGTCGCGATTCTTTTCAAAGGTAAAGTGCAGGTTAATTTGTTTTATCTTTACTTTACAGCAGTGATTCCATTAGTGTGTCGCTCAATCGAGTGTCATTAGAGAAATTTCCTGTTTATTTTTATGATAAAACAGTGTTTGCGTTGTGTGCGCGCGCATGTGAAAAGAGTAGAGGAAGGGTAAGTGTGTAAGACGAGAAGGGGGAGAACGGAAACACCTATTTGACGGGATTTATTTTTACTTTTTTTTTAAAGGTTAAAGTGCAGGTTAATTTGTTTTATTTTTACTTTATGTTTTGTGTTAATTATTTTTATGTATTTATTTTTTGGGGGCTGTGGAACGAATAATTTGAGTTTCTATTATTTCTTATGGGGAAATTCAATTTGGTTTATGAGTGTTTTGGAATACCAGCCCGCTTCCGGAACGAATTATGGTTGTAATCCAAGGTTCCACTGTATTTGTCCTTTATAAATAAATTCTATAGCCACAGTGCGGATAGTTTTTTTTACTTATCCTCATACATTTACACACGTCTGTAAAATATACGTCTGTTTATTATATTCTGCAGTACTGTGTAAATCTGTTTAACATATTTTACAGGTGCAAAAAAAAATTACATTTTATTAGTGTTCCATTAGTGTTCACTCTCTTACATAAACACATTCACTCCTGTGAAACATTTATAATATTCCACAAGTTCAGCAGGACATTATATGATCCAAAAAAAAATCATCCTGAGGATTATACGAAGGGGAAGAAAATGAAGTTCCCTTAATTATAAAATAAAAATTAAGTTTTATTGATATTATGATATACATTAATGATCCCTTAGTACATCTCTTGTTTTCCCAGGGAAGACCAGGGTTTTCTTCCATGCCAGGGAACCACGGCCATGGGCAGGCACATGCCAGTACACTGTCAGTATCTGTCCCGAGTCTGGATAAAGTGGGAAGGTCTACATCAAGAAAGGCATGTGGTGTAAAACCTCTGACAAATCAAATCAGTCATTTTTGAGATCTGTGAAACATGTTTTAAATAAAAATAAATAAAAAAACTTTATTAATCCTAAAAACTTTTTAAACAGTAAAATGTGGGTTCTCAAACACTGTTTTGACTGTGACGGTAGAAAGCGTCATCCTTAACTTTTACTTTATGCTGTGATTATGTCACGGTAACACGGAAATACACACACAAAAACGGGCAATTTGGGAATACCAATTAGCCTAATCTGCATGTTGTTGGGATGTTGGAGGAAACCGGAGTACGAAGAGGAAACCCACCAAGCATGGGGAGAACACGCAAACTCCGCACACACAAATCGAAACCTCGACCCTGGAGGTGCGAGGCCACAGCGCTAACCACTGCGCCAACATACCACCTGCCTGAACGTATTTTGTATTGTTAAACACAAGTTTGGGTGAAATAATTACAATTAGTCAAGTTTCGATTCAAGAGTTATGAGAGTTAATATCATCCCTTAACTGATACAGTATGAGCCAGAATATCTGAAAAGTTATTCAGTACTCTACTTGTTTGCTAGCACTGGCTGTTGTGAAGAAAATGTGCTAATAATTAAAGGATGATGTTTACACTATTGAAGACTGGCTTTGTTAAAGGTTTATTTATTCAGAGATGTGTTTAGGGGCTGGGGGACTTTTGGTAGTGAATAGTAAGAATGTCCACGTAGCTGGGTGAAAGCGCTTTCGGCGCTAGTCGGAGGTATTCGGCCCACTGCCACCATTTTGTCTCACTCACTTCCGGGTTTCTCGGCGCTGGCTGGGTTCGCTGCTGAAGCATTAAAAGCAGCGGCTTCACTAAACTCGCTTGAGGATTTTTATTCTTTTTTTTTTTGTTCGTGTTTAGTTGAGAGTGATAGTTTTATTAGTTTCGTGTCGTACTTTGGCACAGGACTGCTTAAGCGAACGAGCCATGAATCTCCTGTTCTCCGACTCGTTAGCCTTAGCGTTAGTGATTTAGTTTCCAGGTTTGTTTTCTTGAACTGGTCAGTGTTTTTTATATATATATATTTATATAAAGAAATTAACCCGGTTTCTTTCAATGCTGTTGGAGACAGGAACGGCTGACTAGCCCCAGGTAAGATACACAGACGAGGGAAACACCTGGAAAACATGTTTATTGGTTTCTTAATGTTTTATTAAGCATTTCGGTTTCTAGCAGGAGTTTACTGTACAGTAGACAGCGCTCAAGTTATTAAAGTTCTCTTTCTTTTTCCACCCCCCCCCCCCAAAACAAACAAACAAACAAAAAAATTTAACAACGGTTCTTGTCAGTGTGTTGTGCCAGTGTGAGCGCACTGTTACTGTGACTTTGACTTGTTTTGCTGCTTCACAAACATCGCCATTTACCTGCCATTTCCTCGTTCGTGTACTGGAATGAAAATGCTTTCGAGAAGCAATGATTTCAGACAGTGCTCATGTCAGGTTGTTTAGCTGTGTGTCTATGCATGTATGTGTGTACGTGTGTGTGTAACATGCTGATAAAACCTTTTGTTTAATGTATGACGTTGATGGTCATTTAGAAGGATCAGCAGGCGCGTGCCATGTTGGTCAGACTCACCTGAGAACAGGAAACCACAGAGAACCTCAGACTGCAAATCTGTCATCTGCTCTATGAGACCTAACAACAGATATGCACATCCTCTTTAAGATGTAGTCATTATAAGACAGCAAGTGATTAATATCATACTGAAATTTTCAATTTCAACAATTCCCCCTCAAGATTGTTCTGACAGACTGTCCAGGACAGACTTGCTTTAATTTTATTATAAATTCCTATGATTTCTGATAATTTTTTTAATACATGCATTTCGTTTTTATGCACAGAGCACGTTTAATCACACGAGCTGCATTTCTTGTTTCCAGCCTCACACCTCTATTGCCGGTTTGGTTGCTGGTGATCCTGCTGAGCAACATTCCACTTGGAACTTGACGAAGCAGCGTATCGTTCATATCTGAGTTTATGTCTTGTATAGAAGAGAGAGGGAGAGTGTTCATTTACACCGTGTTCAAAAAAAGTTTGGAAAGTACAGGGGAATGGAAAGCCTAATCAGCATCCTATCAGACTGGTTTTGGGAGCTTTAGTGATAAGCAGGAAGGAGGAAACGACAAAACAAGGTTTAGTTTTTTTCCCCCACCTTTGAATATGTTTAGTTTTATTTGCATGTAAAATATAGAATCAGGTTCTTTATAGCACAGCCAGTGTCAAAGCTCTGTTAAAATATTTACACATTCTCAACAATAAAAAAAAAAATACTCAAAGTGCTACTACAGGGAATCCCAAAAAGCCCAGTACATAGGGGGAAATTAAAAAGCTTTTAAATCAGAATTTTTAGTACTTGGTCATTATCGCAAAGCAACTTTACAGAATCAAAAAATATATATGGAAATGAGTTTAAAAAGTGTGAGGAAATATTTGTTTTTTATACTTGGTTTATATTAGATATGATGAAATATTGAAATCATTCTCATGTCTGGATCAGGGGGTGTTCATTTCTCCCAGGTATGTGTGGAGACTGTTGGAACGTCCTCTATATCTTTTCTTGATGTTTGGGTGATTTCGTAAAAGGTGCCTTTAATATGCAGGCTGTTTTTCACCTGGAATTATGAATGTAGTGTACTTCCAAAGTAATTTAAGGTAATTAAATGAATCATTATTAGATTTTAGATTAAATAATTCACGGTAAAAATGGTGTGCAAGTAATATGAAGTCAGTGATGAGGAAAATACAGTTTAAAATTCTTTTTTTTTCTGGGTGGATAGGTTAGGAAAATTCTAGCACAAGTGAAATGTTTTATATTTGTTTTAGTATACCAATTTCTTTTTTTTGTTTAAATAAAATGAACGAACACTTGAGCATGAAAAAATATTTCAAACAATTTCATGTTTCATTTCAATTTCATGTCTTTGATTTGCAGAGCTTTTGTGAGCAGAAACACAGCTGCTGAGACTGAGGTGGTAGTAACCAAACTTGGAGAAGCGGCAAAATGCCTATTCCTCCACCACCTCCTCCTGGGCCTCCACCTCCCCCTACTTTCAGCCAGGTAGCTGCAGTACAACGCGTCCACCATCCAGTCTCTGAATCTCTATGTTCACTAATGCCATTTCATTTATTATTTATTCAGATTCCATTCTGTTGCACTGAGCATTACAATAGTGATGACATAATGATATAATGAGGTTAAATGATTTAGATGTGGCTTGATTTGAACCTCTGTCAAGAATGAATCCCTTTTTTGCCTTTTTTTCCCTTGTACAGGCCAACACTACCCCTCCCAAGCTGTCACAAGATGAAGCTAAAGGAAGAGGAGCCCTGTTGTCAGACATATGCAAAGGGGCCAGGCTGAAAAAAGTCACAAATGCCAATGACAGAAGTGCGCCTGTTCTTGCGAGTAGGTCGCCGAGATAAGAGCAGCACAATCTAAGAGAACTTATTAATGAGGAAACATTAATGTTTGACTAGACCTTCACTATGGCTAATCTTCCATCCTGTGTGTGTGTGTCGTCTTAGAATCTGGAGGGGGTGGAGGTGGCGGCGGCGGCAGCAGTGGAGGAGGAAGTGGAGGGGGCTTTGGTGGTGGCTCTGGACCAATGCCAATGGGAGGCTTGTTTAGTGGAGGAGTGCCCAAACTTCGTCCAGTGGGAGGTAGTTTTATAAGGTCCTTAACAAAGAATGACCGTCAGTCATCTTTAGGAGTAGTCACTTGAGTTATTCTCTTAATAAATTCCTGAGTTTGTAAAATATATTGAGATGTTTCACACATTTAACTCATTCTTTAAAACAATCACACGTTCATAAAGCCTGGTTGAGCTTTGTATCAATCTCTGATGGAATTCTTTAACTCAACATCTCGTACAAATTAGTTAAGCTACAGACTTTTTAACTTTTATATTTTAATGCTTTAAAATATTACAAACTATCAAACTGTTTTGTGTAAAAATATTTATTATTAATTAATTCATTCATTCATTCATTCATTCATTCATTAAGCTTCAGTACACTTGCTTGTTATCCTGGTCAGAATTGTGGTGGACCCAGAGCCTATCATGGGAGCACTGTGTGCGTCTTATCCAGGGTGTATGAGAATAAACCGCAGGGCACCGCGTACACACTGCGTACAGACTTTAACAAATTACTTCACACCTATTTGCCAATTTGGCATAATCAATTCATCAGTTGGTTGGTTTTGGGAGGTGTGAGGAGAACCTGAAGGGAACATGTGAAAATCCTCCTATAGCTAAAAAGAGTTGTTGTTTTTTGTTCAGGGTCAAGAAGTATTATTTTGCAGTTTGGGTGTGAATCGGTGTACCTGGTTTTGAGCCAGTCTATTCATCCTGCCTCTAAAAATAAAATGTATGCTTTCCAAACTTGGAAAAACTTAATTACAAGGAGCAAACCCATGCTATGTTTTGGTCTTTGTGTCAAATAATCGATTAATAACCGGCTTTAATTTTGGAGGGACTAAAAAAAAGAAAACGTTTTACCAAACAATTCAGCAATGTAATATGGATTAAACAAATGGTGTTGATGCCGTTGTATCTCTTTACAGACGGCACCGCTGGCAGAGCAGCACTTCGGCCTCCAGGTTCGCGCCCCGCTATGCCCCGTCCTACGAGTCAGCAACCAAGCGAAGACCGATCCTCACCCCCTGAGCAACCTAGGAATCCTCGCCCATCGCTACCTGACATTTTAAAACCGAGCAGCGGTGGCATCTCTATGAAACCCAGCAGCTCTGCCCCTCCTCCTCCCCCGCCTTTCAATCGCCGTGGCAATAACCCCCCTCCCCCTCCCACTCCCAGTCAGAGCTCTGGTCGTTCGTATGGGGTCGAGAAGCCCCTTCCACCACCAAGTACAAACAGGGCACCCCCTCCTCCATCGCCTGCACGTGAAGCACTGGCAAAAGCTACTTCTCGCTCTTCACCTGTAATTGCATCATCTCTACCACCCCCTCCTCCTTACCGACAGCCCCCTTCAGTGGCTAACGGTGATCCACCACCTGAGTTGCCCCAGAGGCGGAACTCGCTTCACAGGAGGAGCAGTGGGCACACTCGTAGCCAAGCCCCACCCCCACCACCGCCTCCATCCCAGCAAAACAGCCGACCACCACCGCCAGCTCGGGACCCTCCAGGACGCAGACATGGTAACTCAGTTATTTTCCATTAGAAATGTTTGTAAAAATCCTCATGCTTCTTAATAAAAACAAACATGCTAAATTTTTTTTAATTAAAGGCCCTCAAGGTCCCCCTGCTTCATCGCGGAACGGGACTCGTGACGCACCCCCTCCTCCTCCCCCGGCCCGCGTACAAAGTGGTAGCTCTCAAAATTCCTACGAGAGCCGATCGAGGCACCCGCCACCTGTCTCTTCCAGTCGCCAACCCTCATCACATCCTCCTCCACCTCCACCTATGCGCAACGGACATGCGTCTGTCACTAGGAGTTTCACTGGTGAGTCTGCATTAGCTTATTGGAGACAGTCCCAAACAAGATTATATTTTGTTTTCAGTAATTGAATTAAAAAGGGCCAAAACCATTTGAATTGCACAGCGGCATTGTTATTCTGGAATATGTTTTGGGCCTCAGTGAAGGGGACATTCTAATGCTACAGTACATATGTGTGTTTGTGTACAGTTTGGGGAAAATCCTGTTGATCAGTAAAAAGATTGGGAGAACCATAAAGTTCAGGTGTCATTTATGTTAACATACACAACTGCTGATATGATTACATCTGTCCCTGTAAACTAAGCATATGGTGTTTATTTCCAAGCTATGATTTACACATCTAATCTAAGCTTAGCACCATGTGCAGTCCGAACGTTTCGTATAGTGCTGCAGGCTGCTAGATCAATTTGCTGCGATTTTGTCACAGTATTCAGCAGAATATAAAAAAAAAAAAAAACAACAGGTGTTTATCTGCGTTAGACAGAGTGTCTATGTCTATGTAACTTGACTTTGTGTGATGACAAGATTTTTTTGGATTGAAGATTATGAAAGCAGCTTGAGAATACACGAGAGGTGAAGTTTAGACATTTGCCTTTAAACATTAGTGTCTGATCATAGTTTTTTAACTTTGGATGTTATCAGTGGCAGGAAATAGCACTACAGTCAAATGATCTCCTAGGAATTCAAATCGGGCCTCTGCAGTTCCTCTTCATGTAAACCAATACAGAGGAGATCATGTGAATTTCAATTGTTTGGGAAGAAGCATGTCTATAGTACTCATTGTTTGACTCCCAGGTGAAGTTCATGGTCAAACGTTTTAGAAAGTGTAGAAAAGGAAATTAGTTTTTATTTATTTTTATTCATGATGAAAGAGAAACTGATAGTATATAAAGTAATAATATGGCTATGGCCTAGATCATCTAGGATACTTTATGTGCTGTTGTTGCTGATATACAGATAACATGCGATAAGTAGAAGTTACTTACAGGAATAAGTAAGCACCTCTTCGAAAATGAGTTCATCTTTTTAAAACAATTCAATAAAACTCTTAAACAATCTCATTTATTGTTTAAAAAAACTCCCACAGGTGCTTCATAAAAACCCTTTTCAAATGTCAATAAAGCATCCCATTTGTGTAGTATAGAAGCATAGATTTCTTTAATAGGTAACGTATGAAACTTTTCTTTTGTATCCTTGTTTCCCAGATGAGTTTGAATCCAAGTACTCCTTCCATCCTGTTGAGGATCTGCCACCTCCAGAAGAGTACAGACAGTTCACAAAAATCTATCCCAGTAAAACCAATAAAGGTGAGCATCAGGTTTTTTTTCCAAGCACTTCTCCTAGCTGAATATATATATAAAAAATTTTTTACAGTTTCTGCAATATATCCACAATATGAGAAAAGCATTTCAGTAAGTGCGTTTACATGAGCTGTAATATTCCACTTATAATCGGAATATAAGACCAAAACTGCATCATGTAACCATGTCAGTTGGAACAGTCTAGCTAGATCCAGAACAATCAGAATGAGAGGAGGGGTGTAAACCTTCGATAAGCTAACTTGCTTCCTTTCCTGATCACAAAGATCAGTGAGAACAGCTTAATCCCATCAGTCTTTTCTTCAGGCTTTCCCTAAGTGGCTTGATGGCAAAAGAAGGAGCACTGATTGGCTTACTTTCACATACAATAAAGTACCCCTTATCTTGCACATTTGACTGTTTTCCCTGCTCTTACACACCCACTTCAAATCAGAAAAGACTGTTAATTAGTTGATTTGTTAAACCAGGTGTCATGGGAGCTATGAAAACACTAGAGAGGCAGGGTGTCCTTCTGGGACAGGGTTGCGAATCTTTGATCAAACTTTTTGATCAAAGTTTCTATGAACTGAAAGATTGGAAACTGAAAGACTGTTTCCAATCTTTCAGTTCATAGAAATTCTTGTAAAGAATCAAAACGCAGAAGGTGGGATTGGAGAAATCATCTTCTGTTATTTTTGAATGTGAGAATGTGAGGTCAGGTTGTTATTGGTCACAGCAATATTGGTTATTGTCCCTTCATAAGGGTGGTTTTTTTCTCTCTCTCTCTGTCTAAATTGCATTGAGAATGTACACTTTTATGGGCTAATTTTGGGCTTTGGGCTCTACATGAATAAATACACAAGAAAAAAAAGAGTTCTTGTTGTTTAACAATCAGTTGTTAAAAAGGGTCTGGACTCTCCCTAGACTCATGAGTATGTGAGATAAATGGTTTTGTATATCTATACTGTACCTGAGTGTTTGTCTTTACTCTCATGCTGCTTTGCCACCATGCCTGAACTTTCTGCATTCTCTCACACTACAGCCACGACACGGGGAGCTCCACCTGCGCCACCTGTTGGGAGATGATGTGCACTCCAAGAGAAAAATGGCTAAACCTTATTGTGGAATCGAATTATACACATATATATGTACACACACTATCACCGCTGTATGCAAAAGAGACCAGAAGCTGTCTTTTAGCAGAATGCAAAATGAAACTTTACCTGACTAACTGAAATATTCTCAGGTGAGGAGGATTTAGGCCATTAGTTAAAAATAATAATAATAATAATAATAATGATGATGATAATAATGTGACCAAACTTTTGCACATATGTTTAAAAGATTTAGAAGTTGCGTTCATAAAAAATAAATAGTGACTATGCATTCCAAGTGAAAAAAAGACACTTTTTCATACATCTAAACTATAATGAATGTTTTAAGCACACTACGTGATGTCTGAAAAGCTCCAGCCGGATGTACCTCGAGACCAGAGAACACTGTAAAGTGTCATGGTCCTGATCAGTTCATATGTACTTTCTGTTAAGTGTTAATAGGACCCAATCTACACAAGCTATGTATGCATTCCACATTCTTTGTGTCACAGATACCATAGTACCATTTTTGTAGCACTTGTTAATCATCATTAACACTATTCGAGTGCAAGGAGAGATTGTAGAAGGTAATCAGTAGACAATCGTTGCATTATAACACGTAAACAGTGACTTTTTTTGTCACAGAATAATAATAAAAAAAAAAAATTGAATTACTATATCATAACCTGTTTCTCTCATAAGGGATCAAATGTGTCATTATTAGATAAAAAGTTTATAACTGTTATTTAAAAAAAAATCATGTTGATTATTTGGCCAACATGATTGTTTTGGGGGGGGGGCGATACAATTTTTAATTGTACAAACCTTAAATACTTCTAAACTTCATCTACGGAATTGATGTGGATGAATATTTAAGCAACCATTCGTTTTATTTTTCAGCTAAAATGGGTTGCCAAAAAATGTGCAAATGCATTATTTCTATCTGTGAAAAGGGATTTTTTTTTTATTATTGGTATTGATTTAGCAGATTTTAACCACTTCTGTAAAACTGACCAAATGCATACCCTAAGTGCCACTAAGCCCACTATGTATTTACAGTAGGCTCCGCTATGTTTGTGTAAAGGGCCTGCTTGTATACGTGTGGTGCGAACTGTGCTGCTGAAAATACCACAGTCTTCTCCGGTTCTTATCTCGAATTACGTAGAATGCTCAAGCAGAATCGACTGTTTCCAATCTTTCACTAATTTACTGATACAATTTTTTTATGCAAAATCTAAATGTAATGTATAAAACACTATGTAGGTAGATATTTTATTGTGTATAAAAGAATATTGTGTATAATGTATAATATAGAGAATTAAACAACATCTTATAATTGAGCATATGACAAGATTATTCATAGCAAAGGATCAAGCCAGGACCCTTTAATACCAGGACACTTTTCCTGTTTTATTGACCAGGAGAAATAGTGATATGTTTTCACATTTTTCTTGGCTAATTGTAATTTTAAGTAAGTTACAGTGGCCTTGCCAAATGTTCACATTGAGACGTTTAGGGTGTGTGTGTTTGTATGTATGACTTTTTCTTGTTAAATTTTAAATAAAACGGTTATGGGGAAAATATTATCTGCTTTTGCTTGTTATTGTTGCTTATATACATCGTTAAAGTTTAACAAAGACTGAAAGTTCGAGTAGTTCACCGCATATTATTACCTCAGATAAAGTGAAATCATACCGGCTTTAAAAATTTCCCGGGAGTTTTTCCCCCTCAGAAGTCTTATCCACAAAGCAAATACCCGCCAACTAAACGTGGCCCAACCCTTCCAGGGGCGGGGCCGGTGTTCCTATTGGATGTTTACGCCCCTTGAGGTTAATCTAGCCAATCAGGACTTAGCTGAGTGTGCGAAAACGCGCCAGCTGGTGTGTAAAGTGTTTCTCAGAGCTGGATAGTGCGCCACTTGTGTGTGAGAGACGAGAAGCTTGCTTGAGCGTTTTGGTGACTGAAAAGGGAAAAAACAAAAGCAACGATTTATCCTGACATTAGGTAAGAAACAAGAATTGCATGAGTTACATTTATTTATTGAGACTTGTGTCTGTAATGTGTAGAGCTGTGTATACAGTGCAGAGGTTTAAACCCGGAAGTGGTAGATGTGTGGCGTGCTGCTTGGCGCCAAATACAAGAATGAGCTAGTTGTGTCGACTAATTTGCCAAAAACTTACTTGCAAGTCAGGAATTAATTACAGAACTTCAAATTTATCTTTTTCTCTTTGTTTAATCGTTTCTTGCAAGCTGTTTGATTTTTAGATTATTTTTAGTTACTTTGGCTTTGATGAGGTTTAGGCGCCAAGAGGAGCTCCGTGAGCAGCCCAGGCTGTTTCACAACTAATCATGTTTTCTGCTTTAATTTGCTACAGTACAGATGTTGTGACTTTATGCTCTCCTGAGCTGGCACAATTTATCATTATTTTAATTTATTTATTAAACCGTATTGAGCAAACAAGCATTAGTTCAGATGTGTGCTTCATTTTAGAAAACTTGTATTTCACTCTTCTTCTCAGTTACATCCTGGTCTGGAGAAAATGCCGAGCACTCGCTCTCAGAGACAACCAACCCTTCAGTTCCCCAAGCGCAAGTCCTCTAGGATCACTTCCCAATCCAAAAGTTTATCACAGCCTGACCCGGAGCGTGCCCTGGATGCCCGGACCATCCCCTTGTCTCCCAGGAAGACAAACTTGGGGGTCCGAAATGTCCCTCTTTCCCCCATGAAGCCGGTTTCGGACGTCCAAAACATTTCGCTTTCTCCCAGAAAAGCGAGCGTCACAGACATCCGGGCTGTTCCTCTGTCCCCGCAACACCACACGCTCCAGAGCTTGCGTCCATCCGAGAGACTGCCTCTGAGCCCCAGAAAGCGTACAGGTATTACAAACATTGAGCGCTTTTTTTTTTTTTATTATTTTTTTTATTTTGTGCATTCATATATACACAAAATGTATTTTACAAAATATTGATCGACCTGTTTATTTCTATCTTCCCCATAGGTGATGAGAACGGATGCAACCTGCCACAGTCTTTACTCGGTTCTCCTCCTAAACAGAGATGCCCCTCACTAGGCTCCCCTCGCAAGCTGTCCTTTAATGAAAACACCCCCGTCTTCACATCTCCTCCACGGGCTGCCCCGGTGGACTTTAAAGTCCCTATTTCACCCGCAGTTTGTCCTTCTCCCAAATGCTTGAAAGAACCTGCGAAAGCCGAGTCTGATGCGCCAGAGAAGGCGCCGACCCCTGTTGCCAAAAGTACGGTTCTGTTTATCATATTATAGTCAACTTTTGTTTGAAAAGTGTCATATATTTTAAATGTCAATGTTTTTCGCTACTGTTTTTCAGAATCGCACTACCAGTGTGTGAAACAGGCTCTTCACACAGCCGTGCCTGAGCGATTGCTCTCTAGAGAGACCGAGCGAGGGGTTATCGTGTCCTTCCTGGAGAAACACGTGGTACCGGGTAAACCGTCCAGCTTGTACATCTCTGGAGCTCCGGGAACAGGGAAGAGTGCCTGCTTGAACTGTGTGCTTCAAGAACGCAAGGTGGGATTTAAGAACAGATCTCAGAAAGGCTACGGAATAGATACTTGCTTATACAAAGCTACACTGGCGAGATGCATAAAAAAAAAAATAATAATCTGTTGCTGGTTTTATTTGATCTTTTTTTAGGATTTCCTAAAAGGAGTGCAGACTGTGGTGATTAACTGCATGACCCTGCGTAGCTCACATTCGATCTTCCCCCTTCTGGCTGAAAAACTGGGAACGTCCAGAGGTTACAGCAACGGCAAGCTTGAGAAACTGCTGACCAGTTCAGGCCCCACTGTGTAAGTCTGTTTCTTATACACAGCACTATCTATCTATATATCTATCTATCTATCTGCAATGGGCTTTATATAATTAAAGTGTGATTGTGTGTTTCTGGCAGTCTGTTGGTTCTGGATGAGATGGATCAGCTGGACAGCAAAGCCCAAGACGTTCTCTATACCATCTTTGAATGGCCTTATCTTCCTAAGTCGCGGCTGTGTCTTATTGGTAAGGTCTACGTCATGTGGTCTTTATATACAATATACACAAGTGTTTCCATAGTTAACCCTTTTTTGTTTGTTTAATCTTTCACTTCTCAGGTATTGCAAACGCCCTCGACCTGACGGACCGTATTTTGCCCAGGCTGCAGGCGAAGCCCCACTGCAGACCGCAGCTGCTTCACTTTCCACCGTACAGCCGCCAGGAGCTGGCAGCCATCGTCCAGGACCGGCTCACACAGGTAACCCATCACTCACATACACATGTCCATATATAGTCATGCATTTTGAAATTGATCATTTTTGCACTTACTAGGAATGAAAGCTTTGACATTAAAAAAAAAACAACAACTTTTTATCCCATCTACTCTTCCAGGTGACGGGAGAAGGTGTCCTCGACGCCGCTGCTGTTCAGTTTTGTGCCAGAAAGGTGTCCGCAGTCTCGGGAGACGCCAGAAAAGCATTAGACATCTGCAGGTAGCCGAGAGCTCTGGTTTAAGTGGTTTATACAGCGAGTTGCGTTTGTTTAGGCATGATTTTTCACATTTGTATTTCCCTCCCTCGCACAAACAGGCGAGCTGTAGAGATGGTGGAGTCTAACGCCCGGTCCAGAACATCTTCTGAATCAGCAAACACTAACACACAAGGTAAGCGTGAGTAAACAATCTTAAAACGTGAATTCGTTTGGAAAAGGAAGCTGATTTAAAAAAAAATGTTTTTTCCCCCTCTCTCGTTGCAGCTTCACGTGTAAGTGTTCCTCAGGTGGCGCGGGTGCTGTCGGAGGTGTATGGAGACCGCATGGCCTCCAGCGGGGGAGAGGAAGGAGAAAGCTTCCCTCTGCAGCAGAAATTGCTGGTCTGCTGCCTGCTCCTGCTTACACGCAACGGCAAGAGCCGAGAGATCCAGCTGGGCAAGGTGAGCTTTATGGGGGGGAATCAAATAAATAAAATGGTCTTTTGGGTTCATTTTGGGGACGATGTCAGCAAAGAAGCTTTTAGCTTATGAATGAGAGACCATGGATTCATCACTACGAGCCTGAGAGTAAACGGAAACATCCTTAATCACAGATCGAGAAAGTTCAAAGGTCACCCATCAGCTGGAAAATTCAGCAATGTGTACAGTTTTCTGGGGTTCTCGAGGGCCAGTATGGGAACATTATCAGGAGAAAAAGGTTCAACAATCAACAGTGAGATGCTTATTGAAGAGCTGAAGCCTAAACTTAAAAAGCACAGTGATCTTGCATGACGATGTGATTTGACACTCTGCGACAACTTTGGGTTGTTAAAGCATTCTCCTTATTGTCCTGATCTCGCTCCATCAGACTTTCACCTGTTTGTGTCCTCGTGGGGCTACTTTCAGGCGGCCATTCACTTCTGTTGAAGTCATCAGTGCATTCGTGCAGCTGAGCATAACTTTTTTTAATTTTTTTATGAGGGAATACGAAAGCTGAGATTATGTCGAAAAATGATGGATTTATCTCTTAAATGTTAATCAAGTTCTACAGCCA
Organism: Clarias laeviceps; assembly: GCA_030014305.1. Taxonomy (NCBI): domain Eukaryota; kingdom Metazoa; phylum Chordata; class Actinopteri; order Siluriformes; family Clariidae; genus Clarias; species Clarias laeviceps. Next base: position 5,573,894 of record JAQMYJ010000007.1, on the reverse strand, counting down.
GACTGCGGACAATTTGTGACTCACCCTTGTACTTTCTGTTGATGCCAATTTGAAGTGTGAATGGAGGCTTTTATTCTAATCTAGCAGGAGATTGTGTAGAAAACTGACAGCTGGAATCCTGTGCTCTTGTGTTTGCAGCTGTGCGAGACGTACAGTAAGCTGTGCCAGCAGATGCAGGTCAGCGGTGTGGGTCAAGGCGAGTGTCTGTCACTGTGCAGTTTACTAGAAAGCAGAGGCATCTTCTCTCTCAAGAAGGCCAAAGAAGCGCGACTCACCAAGGTAAACGGCCTTGCATGCCAAAGTGACTGATCGTGGCCTAGTAGGCAATCGGGCCGCAGAGGATATTTTAATACATGTTTTAAAATGTAAGAATTAAATCAAGGTTTAAACATTTACTATTAAAGTTGCATCATTTTTAGTTTATTGGTGCAGTGTGTACCTGCCTCTGTACATCTGTTGCTCACTTTCTGAAAGGAAGTACATGTTTATCAAATGTGTTCCTGGCTCGATATTGAAACTTGTCTGTTTTGTTTGTTAGATCTCTCTGAAGATTGAGGAGAAGGATGTGGAGAACGCGCTGAAGGATCGTGCATTACTGGGAAGCATCCTGGCTGCGGGTCTGCCGTGATCTCCTTTAACACACCTATAATATTCCTGCATCCGCCATCATGTTACCTTGAGACCTTCACTTTTCACAATATTTATTTTAATGCATTTTTTTTTTTTTTTTTTAAATGGAGAAGGTCTTTGCTTTAAGTTTTTTATTTTATTTTTTTTTTTATTGTTGAGTGAGTGTACATTTGTTTTTATGTAAATAAATGTACAGGATTTTAAAGTTCAACCCCCAGTGGTGACTTTCATTAAATCTCTACTCCTAGCACAGAAAGAAAGAAACACACATTTCAGTTAGTAACTGATTTTTATTTTGTAGTTTTTTTTTTTTGTTTGTTATAAAGTATGATTTGTAGAAACACTATATAAAGACAACTCGCACTTCCAACATTCCCGCTCAGAGTTAATTATCACTGTAACTCGTTTTTATCTAAAATCTATGCAAGGGAAGAAAAAAAAAAAAATTCTTAATCCCAGGCCACAGCTCAAATTGCAGAAGGCTATTTAGACAATAGTGTTAGTTTATTTTAAACTGTGCGCTGCAGGAGAAACAAGCGTAATCTGTTAAAAGGTATAAACATTGCTCGGGCGTCCAGGCCTTTCTTGGTCGATGTGGAAAAAGTCAGTTACTATCAATATTCTGAACAAAGAACATTTAAAAAGTAGAGTTTATTTACTTTGTTGTTGCTGTGCAAGAAAAAAGGCAAAACCAGTCAATGCTACACTTAGTCTGGACGATAATGATTTTAGTAACTTTATAAAAATGTCTGTTACATTTCCATCATTATGGCACAAACTATTAAGTTTTCGGTAATATCACAATAAGATATGCTCTATCACTCAGCCCTGTTTTGGGCTTAAACAGGCTGCACTGAGGGAAACTAGGCTTAATTTATGTGCCATTAAAACCCATTCAGCTTGTTAAATGACTAAAGCCTCACTGGATAAAGCATTTAAGCTGAATATGGGGGTCAATCGATTTGCACTGTTCTGTATCAGTGCTCGCAGCTTTTTTTTTTTTTTTTTTCTACCATGAAATACATAATTTTAAGAAAATAAAAAAGAAAAATTTATATAATCATAAGTCGATAAAATCTCTTTGGTAGATTACCAGTCCTCATGAGTTTACAGAAACCCCTAGTAAGAGCCCTAAAATACAACATTTTTCTACAAAAAAAAGAAAAAGGTAAGACAATGTGTTTTCATGACAAGGCAGTGTTGAGTAATATGCAATTCTACCCCTCGCAGCACAGTGATCGTTGCATATGGTACAGTAGCGTGTGTGCAGAGCCAGTCGTCCGCTCCAGATGGCTCTTCACTTTTGAAGCGTTTCCTCGGTTAGTGCTCTTCTTAAAACTTTATTGTTCTATAAAAAAAAAAAAAGGTAATTAATTAATAATACTAATGCAACAGAAATAGAAAATATTAGGATTGTAAGAAAATGACTCAAATATGCGTTCTAGCACATCCTACTATTCCACGTTGACACTTCATTAGTCTTCATGGAATTGCAAGTTTTATTTCTCCTACCTTATGCATTTGTTCATTAAAATTAATATAAAGGAACATAAAATAAAACAAGTCATGTAAATCTACAGAAGCATCATCACCCATATGGAAATTTGCAGTAATTCATTGAAAGCCAATTTAAAGACTTTCAATCATATTAGTAAGTATTAAACAGGAATTTATACAAATTCGGTGATTTTTTGTTTTTCGCTTCCCTAAACTGAATATTCACAAATACTGTTATTTATTTAAACGTGTTTGCAAAAGATTTTAAAATGAATTTGTTTCAAACCTGGTTTGATGAACGAGGCTCATTGTCGTTATCTAAGATTTTTCATTTAACAAACATTTACAAATGCCGTTATATTCAGAGCTTTTACCACCCAATTCCAACAAAAACCAATATATTTAAAGAATCTAATTAGATGATATATATTATTATAATGCAGGGGTATCCAAAGCCTGGTTAACCGGCCTGATGCTTTTACACTGACTAGCTGAAAAAGTTTCACATTTTAAATTTCTTTTTAATTACAGCACAATATGGTGGCTCTCTAGAGAGCAGTCGCTCAGGCACGGCTGTGTGAATCATGTGTTTTAAAAAAAATAATAAAAATAGATTTTTCATTACAGCATGAGTACCGGAATATTACTGTACTATAAAAAAATAAATAAATAAACCTTGGATGTGACAACCTGAACAGATTGAATTGAGCTCACTTAATTTTTTGCGCTTAACATTAGAAACTGAAGTAACCCCAGTTAATTATCATGCCACCAGTGGCTAGTACAGTGGCCACTACGCATAATGGCCACTTCACGCACCAGCACTCTGGAATAGGGTCGATCTGAACTCATCAGATCACATGAACCTTTTCCATTGCTCCAAAATCCAATTTTTAGTTGAAGACTTTTTTCCTCTGATTAGTCTCACTGACAACTGGGTTTCTTGTGTCTGAACAGCTATTTAGTTCCAATCCTGTGAGTTCCCATCACACTGTGCGTATAGAAAAGCTCTTATTTTCACTATTGTCTACTGCTAATCAACTGAGCGCTTAAGTGATCTTTTTTTTTCTGATCACATTTGTGTCTCTGAAGTCAAGGGTTCGGTGCTATCCCTCAAGGTTCTAATAAAGCGTTGGTCAGGTCTTAACCAAATTCCAGTCATTTAATTTAATGTGTTTTTTTCCAATCAGATGATACGCGATTATTTGACCCTTCTGTGTATAAATGTTTTTCAGTACCGCCCGATGGTGGCAGCAGAGGGCGTTATCACAGTTAACCAAAATGCAATTTTCGCCTTTTACGACACTTGCAAATTAAGTAACGGAAAAATATCAAGTATACAGACCAAAAGCCCAACGTTAACAGTAAGAAAGGGTCAATTTAAGAAAACCTGGAAACCACCAAGTACGGAAAACCTTTTGTCAAGTTCTTTAAAACTTGTTAGTTTCAGTTCAGTTCATTAGATTTTGGTTCCTGAAACAGAGAACTATTGTGCTGTAATTCCTATAGTTTGGACACCTGTTATGATGTACGTAATGATTCGAAAGCATGAACACAAATACCGAACACTACACGTTCCCACCCTCCGCCCTGTTTTTACGGGGGAACCGCAGTGGTAAGCAGTGCTAAGCAAGTCTGTGCAGGAAGAATGTGTCAGAGAGAAAGATATCTGTTTGAACTTGTGTAATAACCTGTTAGCAAGCAACCATCATTGAAGCTGGAGGAAGCATCATTGAAACATTGAATCTCTGTGCATTTGGTCATAGCCATGTGGGTAATCATCAACCAAGTCAAGCTCCGGTTGCATGTGATCATATGCAAAGCCACCACCGTTGCTGGCAAAGCGAGGGTCAATATCTGTAAAACATACACACTTGGGCTCATTTACAGATGGATCTCATTCAGTATTAGTGCAGCTGGATGTGGTGAACAACGATGCACAAACAAATTAAAAGTTAGTTAGGTATGCAACAATATTGTGTCAAGTCATGATGTGAGGTTATTAGGAGCTTGTTAATATGTTAAGTGCACATATTTCAAATTCTGTCCATCGCTACACACCATCTCCTACGAAGCCAGCGTCCATCATTGCACTTTGTGCCTGGAAGAAAGGGGGGAAAATAAAAAAAAATAGTCAGTTTATTTTCTTCATTAATACAAGTTCTTAAATGTGACCCCATAACATCACATCACTGGACACACTTACCGACTCCCACGCTGCTGGGTCGTGTTTGAACAGAGAGTGTGTGAGCTCCACCGACATGCGCTTCCTGTAGTCGGCATTTTTGTCCTCGGAGATGCGGAAGAGCACTGCAGCTGAATATGTAGCTATAAGAGAGAAAGAGAGAGAGAGAGGAAATTAAATCATTGAATTACTACCATCAACTCTAAGAGGGAACCTGACACTGGCCATGATGCTTCACCGTGGTCTTATTCTGCTTCACTGAAAGCTAGACTAACATACTTTCTTTATATACATTAGATTAATACTGTACTATAATGTATAATAAACACTATAAGGGGATGACATTTCATACAACCTGAGAATAAAGTGTTTTACACAGCCTGAACACACTACATAATGTAGATCACATGCTTTGATTTTATGCATAAACTTAGCATAAACATTCATAAAAGACATACAAGAGCTGCAGATTATGGGAGGACTATAAATTTATCCCCCTTTTTCCGAGTTTTCAGATTTACTCCCCTAATTTAGTAGTGTCCAATTCCACCCAGTCACTGGAGGCTCCCACATTAAGATTCTACTGCCAATCAGTCGGGAGGGCTGCAGACCAACCCACGCGTTTCCTCCGATCCAAGTGGCGTCACCGACCATTTTTTCGAACTGCTCGCTCATGCACCGTTGGGGGCGGCGTAACACACTTGGAGGTACAGCGCTATCCGCTCCCTCCTCCTGACGCCCCTGATTGGCTTGTAGAGCCGTCATTAATGTGGGAGCACCGAGTACCTCTCATCCCTCCACCCTGAGAGAGCTCGGCCAATCAGCTCTCTCTAGGCCTCCGGCTGTGAGAGGTTACAGCATCACACGGGGATCGAACCAGCGATCTTCGGATGATAGGGCGAGCGCTTTACCACTGCGCCACTCGGAAGCCAAGGTAATTAGATTTGATCTAAACAAAAAATAATACTAAAAAATTTTTTTTTAAAAGTAATTATTAGTAATTCGTAGATAATAAGTAATTAACTTGAAGTACTGATATTATCTAATATATATTGTAACTCGTGTTCTTTGTTTACAGTTCATCTTTTTTTATCCCCTGACAATATTCCAATCTACACTCCAGTCCAGTAGGTGGCAGGGTTGCACCAACTGCCCAAAAACTCAAAAGAAGAAGCAACAAAAGTTTTGCAAAATGAGAGTATTTTTGTATTTTCTGTAAAATCAGTTTTAGCCGACTGTATTTAAATTTTACTCAGCTTACCTAAACAATTTAAAAAGTCTGATCTGATTCCGAATTGAAAGTTAATCAACTCAGTTGAATTTAACCAACAAAACACTAAATCAAATCGTATAATTTGATTGATCGTATAATTCGATTTATACGATTGACAGTTTGAAATGGGCAAATGTTAAACAGTATTTTTGATTTAATCACTCAGCTGTAATACAAGTCCCTGAATATAGAAACAATAACATATAAAAAGGAGTGCATTAGAATTAAATGACATCCTGTACCATGTCAGATGTACAGTTATATAGTATATGGCAATACAGTATATACAGTAAGTCTATATACCGTTAAGAAAATTAATCACTACTTTCCAATCAAACAGATGCAATAACACAAGAGCACTGTAATATTCTATAGAAATCTTTGTTCGTCAATCAAGATCAAGTTGTGTGATCAAGTCACTAATGTGATTATTTCCTAGAAAAAAAAAAAGAAAAAAAAAATTCTAACTAAGCAGGGAATCTCCGTCACGTGATATTTATTTCCATCTCACGTACCAATGCCCTCGTTGTTGGAGTGCAGGAGTTCCATGAGTGGGCTTGCAGCTCCCTCGTTATCAATTATAGCAGCTGCGTTTTTATCCACCGCCAGCTCGCAGAGCACACCGGAGGCCACCCGCTTTATGTTGTCCCCTGGGGAGTACAGCAGCTGGAGAGAGAGAGAGAGAGAGAGAGCATGAGTAAGATGGTGTGTGTGTGCGAGAGAGAGAACTAAAAGTATCTACACTGTCAGATATTTCTGATACAAAAATGTTTTTCTGTGATGTTAACCTGCACAAACAGCGGAATGACATTCGAGTCGATGATGATGGCTCTATTTGTGCGATCTCTGGCCAAGATATGCAGAGCTCCTGTGCAACCTTCCACAATCTCCTCCATCCTCACGCCGTCCTAAGAGAAGATGAGAAGAAATGAGACGTTGTGAAATAAGATCTGGAAACTCGAACCGCAGTGTTTGTGGGTCTAATGAATAAATCATTGGGTGACCTAAGAAAAAAAAAAGAGTAATGTTACTGGGTTGCTTGTGTGCTTATGATTACATGCATACTACCCCCATCCACAACCCAGCTGTGTGTGTATGACTCAATGTGTTGTCGCCAACCTGGTAGGTCTGCTGGCTGGCTGTACCGTGCTTCTGAGCATCCTGGTGGGCATTTTTTAGCAGATTGATCAGTTTGGGAATTGCATCAGCGTCTCTGAGAGGCGCCTGATTGGCTGGGCACAGCGCTAGGTTACGGACCAGGCCAACCACAGCCTAAAAACACAAGACAAAGGCAGTTCGCTGTTAATTCTACCAACGTTACCAAGGTAACCATTTAATTATAAGAAAAAAACAGAACGTTAGTTTCAAAAGTGTGGAGGAAAAAAAAAAAAAAAGATTTTTAATCTCTGATGCAAATCTCATCAACACGAGACTCATTTTCTGATTATGATGAGACAATCTCTTCCAGCTGTTTCTCTTGGTGAAATTAATTTGCTGGCTGCACTTTTCTCTACTATACAGTATATACACAAAAAAAAAAAAACACACACACACGGTTATAAAACCATGATAGCTGGACCAGAATTTCAGATAAGAATGAAAAGTAATAACTAAATAAAAATCCACCACCCTAATCTAGCCAACAGTACATTTTGTCTAATAATCGGTCTATAACTCCGTCACCTATCCCTATCCACTGGTTGTGTGGTTTCACCTTAACAACAGGCCAGTAGTGTGGCTTGTTGAGCAGCTTGATGATGGGCGGGATGCCGTAGTGGATGCGCACTGCGTTCTGCGCGAGCTCGGCGTCCTGGTGGCGGCTGGTGAGGTGGCGCAGGGCGCAGGTGGCAGGCTCGGCCACGTCCTCTTTATCTCCGGCACGCAGGAGTGCGTGGATCAGAGCCTCCACGCCGTTGTTCTGGCTTACAAACGTCTTGTTCCGAGCGTTATTGCAGGTCAGATTCGACAGGGTGCCAGAGACGCAAGCAAGCATGTTCATGTCATCTGTGGCGAGGAGGCCGATCAAAACCTGCAGTAGCCCCTCCAGGCCGTCCTGCAAGCAGAGGCACATATGGACAGGTTTCATTTCAGGGATGGTGTATAGATTGATGATAAAACATGCCATTTATTTACTTGATAAGATATTCTTAAAATAAAGTCAGGAGGGTAAAATCAAAATCGAGGGGAAAAATATCTATATAAAAATCTGAATTTCAACATTCTGCAACAAACTTGTCATATTAATAGAAATTTAAATTTTTTTTTTTACTGGTTGTAAAGGAAACAAAATACATTTTAATCACTATTGCATAAGCAGAAAGAATGTAGGGTTAACTAAAGCAGCATAATCATATTATTAACCATCTATTAAATTACTAGGGCAGAGTGTGTGTGTGTGTGTGTGTGTGAGAGAGAGATTACACAGACCTGTTTGGTGGCAGCATCAGACAAGTTTCTCAGAGTCCACAGACAGTTTTGTGTAAGCCGCTGGCTAGAGCTGTTCACGTGCTTCCCCAGACACTGCATTCCACCTGTATGAGTGTGTGAGAGAGAGAGAGAGAGAGAGAGAGAGAGGCAGACAAATGGTATTTAGTACACAGACCATTAACACCACCACATTACAGTTCAGCCATGAAGTCCGATTCATACGTCTTTATACTACAAAAATATTAGAATACGGAGACAAGTTAAAGTCACTAAAGTTATTGTACACAATCGTTGGCTGAACGCCATGTCAGTACTGTGCAGCGAAAAACAGACGCAGCAAAATTTCACTTCCAGTTTCTGAATGTGTCAAAACGAATGGGGGAAAGAAAGTGGACAAAACAGCAGAGTGAAAGAGAAAGATCCAGTGTTCTCACAGAGTCCGCGACTCCCTGGAGATTGATTGTCTTGCTAAAAGAGCAGCGGGTCCCTGGGCTCACACTTACCAGCCTCTACGATGGTCGGTTTGTTGCTAGGACACACTGACAGCACTTTCAATACGCGGCTGGTGGTCCATAGCAACTTCTCGTAGTTGTAGTTCCTCATGATCTGCACCAGGGCCTCGGGTCCTCCGTTCGCCAGGATGATCAACTGAAAATGAGAGCGGAGATATTCAAACTGTTCAGACTTGCATATGACGCAGACGTAAGGATTAAGATATAGAAATGAAGATCGAGTTATAAACAATTGCAAGGAAATGATATACACTAGTTTACATTCACAAACACACCTTGCTCTCCTGGTTTCCATAGGAGAGAAGTTGAAGGCAATCTGTGGTAATGGCCAGAAACTTGGGGTTGCTCTTTTTCAGGAGTGGCACCATCCTCTGCAGGCCGTCGGCCAGACGCACGGCCATCTTGGCCCCCTCCTGGTGTAGCAGCAGGTTGTGGAGTGTGGTGATGGCGTAGAAAAGCACTGGCTCCAAAGGAGAGCTGAAACACACACACACTATCTGGATGACATACAGTATGATAAAGTAATTTAAATTAAGAGAATAATAAAAAAAAAATAATAATAAAAAAAGTATTCGGATTGCGAGTAACGCGGTTTGTGAGTGGTCCGCAAGACGAGCAAAGATTTTTAATAATATTTTTTTTGAAAACAAAAGCCTTGGTTTACAAGTACCGAGTATCATGTATCACGCATACGCTTCTTGTTTTGACGCCGAGCGTCACGTGGTCACAACTGAACCAACGGTTTTTCTCTCTCTTGCGCTGCGGAATTGTGGGTAATCGTCTTCCCGGCTGGGTCTTAGTGCTCGTCTCTTACTAGTATAATCAACATTCATGCACACGTGTACTGTTTACGATAACACTGACCACGTGTGTGTGTGTGTAAAACACATTTTATTTTGTGTGTGTACAGCGCGTGTGTAAAGCAAAAGCAAGTCTCATTAGAGAGGTTAAAGATCCATTTTCTCTCTCTGCTCAAGACTCAGCCTGCTCTGTGTGTGCCGGACACCGTGCCGCACACACACACACACACACACACACAAACAGACCCCTCCTACTTTCGCCTTCACAGACACACTCTTTCTCTCTGCTCTACACAGAAACACTGCTCACTGTCGCGATTCTTTTCAAAAATAAAGTGCAGATTAATTTGTTTTATTTTTACAGCAGTGATTCCGTTAGTGTGTCGCTTAATCAAGTGTCATCGCGCGCACACGCGCACGCACGCACGCACGCACGCACGCGTCGAGATTTACTTTTTTTTTTTTTAGGTAAAGTGCAGGTTAATTTGCGTTATTTTTACTTTATAGTTTGTGTTAATTATTTTTATGTATTTATTATTTTGGGCTGTGGAACGAATAATTTGAGTTTCCATTATTTCTTATGGAAAAATTAAATTTTAATCCTGTTGATATTGATCCGAGTGTTTTGTAATACGAGCCCGCTTCCGGAACGAATTATGCTCGTAATCCAAGGTTCTACTGTATTGATCCTGAAACTACTTGACTTTGGAATTAATTTGTTTAATCTCTGACTGAAATACAGGAAAAATCTAATCTACACTTTTCTGACCCCATTTCCAGAACAACTCACGCACTAAATAAATGAATAGGAATATTTCATGAAGGTATGAGGATGCTCCTGAGAATACGCAACACTTTTTAATCGAGCCATGGTCTCACCTGAGCATGCGCACCAATGCGGGAATGCCTCCTGACTTGAAGATGGCCAGTAAGCCCTCACGCTGGTGTGACAGGTTGTGCAGGATGCTGGCGGTGGCACGGGCTGTCTCCATGTCGCTTGTGTTCTGCATGGCCCTCACCACAGCCGCCACCATCTGAGGAGACTGCATCAGAGCACGCCGGGACGCATCCTTTCGCGTCAACTGGTTCACAATCTGCGCTGCCTTGTTCACCACCACCTGGACGAATCCAAAAAGTCAGAGGTGAACAGATTTCTCAGCGTGCATGGATTTAATATTTATAAAAATTATGTTCTGATTAGATCTCTTATTTTATTTTACTCAAAGCAAAAACAATCCTAAAATTATTTTTAAATGTGTTGTTTTTTTTTTTTTTTGCTAAATATTAACGAACCAACGTATTGGACCAAACTGTTTAAAGCATGTAAAACTAAAAAGATGCAATTTATATGCTGCTTAATAATTTGATATTGATCCTGTATTTGGGAGAAAAAAAAAAATGCTACATATTTACTTGCCTCATTAATCAACATCTGAACGTCACTTCAATAAGTCGCTTGATTAGAGAAAATTACGTTAAACTTTTTTTTTTTTTTTTTTTCACTGCATGCACTTCAGTCTTAAAAATGCACGAGGCATTGCTAATTAGCGCTTAAATATGAATATGCTGCATACCTTGCCAAACTGCCTCATGAATAAAAGTGTTGCAATCATATGCACTGATTAGCAGCATTAACACATTCACTTCTATCTTAATATCTTTTATACCACGGAATAACTACGGGCAGAGGTCGAAGGTAACCAAGTACATTTACTTTGTTGTTGTGTTACGTATCTTCATGTTACCTGCATAACCTTAAAGATATTTTATACTTTTCACTCCACATCATTCTACAACAAATCTGTACTTTTTCTTCATTATACTTGTGCTATTATAATATTTTTGCGATACACAGTTGACGGTGAGCACTTTTGCACTTTTACTCAAGTACAAATGTAAATGGAGGTCTTCTACTTTTACTTTAGATTAAAAATTGTACCTAGGGGTATCTCTAGGATTTATGTACTTTGCCCACCACTGACTACATGGAATAGCAGAAAGCTCTCTTGGGTACCTGGTCATCATCATTGAGCAGTTTTGTGAGTTCTGGAACAGCACGGGTTGCCAGCTCGGCGTCGTCCTGGTAGTTAATCAGGTGGATGATGGCCGCCTTGAGCATTTGAGAAGGCTCGGCCAACTTCTGCACGTTGGTCTGCTGGGATGAATCCATCTGGGTGGAGACAACAGTCATCCCCTCTACCATTGTCTCGGGGAACATGGCCTGCCTCACGCGCTGGGCTCTGGTCATGGTCAACTGTGACTCCAGTTCTGAATGAGAAAGCAAAATGAAAATGGGAACAAAAACCTGAAAACAGGAAGAACAATCTGGGCTAATTGTCTGTGTGCATAAACGCAAATGGCATGGAAACTAAAGCAAGATGAAATTCTAATGGCAAACTATGGGCAAAGCCAACTTTAGACATGAGTATGACTAAGTTGGCAGTGTTTCCATGGATGGTTCCCTTATTTATATTCCCTTATTTTTTCTGCATTCCTATTTTAATGTACAAAATATGTAGCTGTATGTTATATCTACACTCTCATGTCTTCATATCAACTTTACCTACCATGTAGGTGCACCTTTGTATTTTGGATTTAGATTAAGCCCGAGGCAAGGGTGGAAGAGAGAATAAAACTCCTAAGAGGAGGAAACTTTGAAAATGATCCTCAACAGGGAAGTCATGTTCTTCAGGGTGACATCGGATAGTGTGATTATGAGTCATTACTACACTATACTTAAGTGCTTAGAAGAGCTAAGTGTACTGAAAGGCTTGGTGTATAATAAAATTTACAATAAAATGAACATTAAAAAAAAAAAGAAAAAGGCTTATCCATTCAAGATAGCGCAACACACTCATGCCAGTGTTACTGCTGTGCTGGGAAAGATCCTCCACATAGTTAATATCTGGTTACAGTTATACACTTTCAGTCTGTGTAGACTGGGGCTCAAACTGCACTGAAGAACAGGTACAGATCATAACCGTATACCTACAAACTGTTAGCGTGGGTATAAGGTTAAAGTTTAAGCTGTTCAAAGTTGAAGCCTGAAACATGTTTCATGCAAGTACGCGAATGGAAACAACCATGGCTCGTGCACCAACGTGCACCGTTACGTACTTGCGGAGGTGATCAAACTCACTCCACAAGGTAGCGATATAATCTCCTGAACGTCAGACTGTTTCCGAAGTTAGAGTGTAATAAACCCAAGACGACTTCTTAGGACAGCTTTTTGGTGTCGTTTCATGCTACAGCGCCCCTAGTGGAAGCTTGCACTTGCTTCACGTTAGGATTTTTCCTTGTGAACGCAACGACACGTGTAACTGACATAGGGTAGCTTGAATCATGTTTCAAGGTCATATATAAAAACAGAAATTCTATTTGTTTTGTGACTGGTGGTGTTTGCACAGGAAGTTCTCGTCACAGGCGTCCTCACCGAAAACAGCAGTAGGCAGCGTCCTCACTGAATTTAACTTTAATGTAATTTTGGGGCAGTGTGAGAAGCGGCAGCGAGTTGACCGCACACACAATGGTAGCACATAGGCGTCAAGGTCTGCATGCCGAGGGTAACCTCTAGTTTAGTACAAGACGGAACACTTTAGGTGTGTAATGGTTTTGTGCACCTCACCTGCAGGGTTCTCAGTGACTGTAGTGGTCGTGTAGGAGTATTTATTGTGGAAGTCCATCCCATCGTCATCTGAACGCACTGTATTGGCCCCTGACTGAATGCCTGAATCTGTAGTATAATACGACTGCTGCCAACCTGAAACTTTCATCACTCCTTCACGTTCACCCACTATACATACACACAAACACAAAATTACATTCAAATCTAGATCGAATGTCAGGTATTTGTTGCACATTGTTCACATGTTCGCTAGAGATGTTTAGTTTTAGAAGGTCATCTTGGCATTACACATCTTTGTCACACCTACAAAAGCTTGCTAGAGGCTAAACTATGTCGAGTAAGAGTTTCAAAGAAACGTGACATTTTAAAAAATTTGATTTAACGCGCGAATGGATTCTGTTCTCCTTAAACACTGCAGGCACGATCAGGCTTTATTCCGTTCAACCTTAAATTTTTTTTCCCCCTCTGAAAGTTGACATGTCAGCTGTCAAAGTAACTGATCTGTCTAATGCTTTTACCTGGAATGGAATAAAAAAAAAATAATCCAGATGTTGTAAATCTCAGAGGATGTTATATCTAGATGCAACACTTGCTTTCTTAATTAGGCCAGGTTTCTTTAATGGTAAGGAATAATGTTCTATACTGTAATGCCAAAAGCCCAAATAATGTAATTACAAGAGTCATCAATTCTTCTTGTTGTAGTGCGTATGTGATATTTCATGTGACCGTAGTGATTAGAAACAAACATGTCTAGCACGAGACTTACTTTGCATTGCCATCGTTGATTCTTTGGCACAATCCAAGCCAAACTGTGAAACCTGAAGGGGGGGAAGAAAAATTAGTAAAAAAAATAAATAAATAAATAAAATGGCAGACAGATGACATAAGTGCACATGGAATTCTGGAATTTCCTTCGGGATTAATAAAATATGTATGCAAGTGTGCATGTTTGCATGTATCTATCCATCTATCTATCTACGGTGCGTGGGAAACCTTTGACCTATGTCTCCACCCTTAAAGTCTGTTTAGGATTCAAACAAGCTATAATAACCACAACAACTCACAGAACCGGCTTGGCATGACTCACCTCTTACACACCCCATACACACCTAATGCTGCCCTGAGATTTCTCTACAATCATATTACTTCTAGATTTCACCTTTCAGTCTCTTTTCTATGGTGTCATTTTCCTCCCAACTCACACGTCTATGACCTAACTAGAAACAAACATGGTCGTTCATGAAATTGAGATGAACGTAAAGTGGATTTCCTTATTAGATAAACTCAAAAGGTTTTTGTTTTCTATCCTTTCCTTGCCCCTATGTGTTCTGTCTCTTCTTTAATTTCACCATCCTCCTCTTTCTCACGAACAAATAGTCTTATCCTACCCACTCATAAGGGTGCTCTGATTGTGCGATGACGAAGCCGGTGTGCACGTATCTCAGATATGATGGGGGTGGAATTTTGTATTAAAAATAAATGCATACACGGAAACAATAACTATTTTGTGCAGCTGTACTATAACAACATTCACAAAAAAAAAAAAATATTTAAAATGGTGAGATTAAGCCTACCAGAGATGCCACCCTCATCATCAAGCTATCTGAAATATTTTAGTCAAACTAACGTGACGGTATTTTATTTCCAAACACCCATCAACATCGTTAACATGGGACGATGCAAAACATTACTGGAATTGGGTTGAGATCTGTCCAACACATGATTAAAACCTGGAAGAGCTTTTCCACGCACAAAATTTGACATGAATTTACAGGATTGGGACTAAACAGCTGTGTTTCCACAGAAAAAAATAAAAATAAAAAAAATCACTTGTTAGTGAGACTAATCCGAACTAAGGCTTCAGCATAAAGTTTGGACTATGGAGCAATGGAAAAACTAGAGATGCGGTCATGTGGTCTGATGGGCGTGTCGGGGTAAGATGGGAAGCATATCACGCACACGCCACTGGAGGCAGCGTTATGTTCTGTAGGTGCTTCAAGTTGGTCGTTATAAGGCAATAAAATTAAGTCAGCTGACGACCTGAACGTACTGCATAATCAGATTATCACATCTATGGAGTTTCATGGAACTGGGATATTCCAGGACTCAAACTGTGAAAGAAAAAAAAAAGAGTTGTTCTGGCCGCATGAGGAATCATTTGAACACATGAACTGGCCACCACACTGTGTGATGCAGCAATCCAAAAATAAAGGCGGTCAAGCCAAATCTTAGATTGCGCAACGGTTTTGGCCAGGCGGTGTAGTACAAAGCACATGGTGATTTTCATTCAGAACGTTGGCCACATCCGGAATGAATACTTGAACATTCTCAGAACAACTCTGAGGAGTTTTAGGAGTAACAGGGTGAGTAATCCTAGGAATAAATCTTAATAATGAAATATGGTATGACTGTAAATTGATAAAAAGCCACACCTTATTTCTGTAGTATATGCCTCATATTCACAGAACAATAAATCACTAATGCAAGTAATTTAGCGCTGTCTGAGGAAAAAAAAAAAAAAAACCTTTTAAAACCATTTAATAAAGCCTTGAATGTCAACGTTAATCGATTTATCGCCACTTTCACTTCCATATTACAGTCGCTCCATATTTACTAAAGGGTGTGTTCGATATTTAACCTTTTTTCTGTTTAATTTATAACGTTCAAGTGTTCCCTGTTCAAATACAAACCATACTGGATAGAATTCCCACAGGACAGTATATAAAGGGTTGAAACTTGACTGTGTAAGATAAGAGAACAGCGTTTAAAGTGATCATAACCAGCCATCTGCTTGGCACATACGAAAGTACATAAGGAAATGCTGCTGCCTCCCAAATGGTTGATGATATTTACAGATATCTGAAACGCTAAACTAAACTGTAGACACAATTACACTGTTTGGTTAACAAATAACATTTAATATGCGATTTAAAATCGAAAAAAAAGTTGTCGTTGGTCTTTTGGCTGCTCCCGTCGAGGGGTCGCACAGCGGACCAACTTGCCAGGTTATTTATTTATTTATTATTTGCCCTTCCTGACACAACCCTCCCATTTTTTCCAGGCTTGGAACCGGCACCATATACAGAGACTTTTGAGCTTTGTGTGGGTATTGAACCCAGGCCTTCCGAATGGCAGGTGAGAAACCTAGCACTGAGCCACCAATGCAATTGAAAATCTAATAGTACTCATGACAAAAAGCCAACACACCCAGCTCTTCAGTACAGTATACGTCCTTATAACAGGTTACATCATCGGATCATACCATTCAATGCACAACTTTGGACATTACTGATTATGCTCCCCAGATAATGCTTCCAAAGGCAGTTTCATTTAAGTAGTACTTGCAACAGCCTATACGGGTGTATGCACTGTATATTATAAACATAACAATTATAGTTGTATGAAAATTTAATCAGCCCACACATTTCATCATCTCATTCAATCCTTTGACTTCACACAAGCCCTTCAAAAGCAATCCGGCGCTGGACTCCCACACAGAAACAAACAATCCTCTAAGCAGCAGGAATTTGACACTTGGCAACTCCTCAATGCAAAAGACATAAGTGGTGCGCAAGTAAGAGGAGAAGAGGAGTGTATGCTCGAATCTACTGCGCGTTCGAGAGAGACAGAGAGTTAACAACATGGCTGGATTGTGGAGACAGAAGTGATGGGGGTTTCTGTCTCCACGGATAAAAAAACAACAACCAACACTTCGATCGAGGATTTCATGCGCAATTCATGCTTTGCCTACGGCTTCAACACCGACCGGTTGTGTAGTGATAAAAAGGGGCCATAATGATGATAATCCAGCGAGGACGCTGCTGGAAAATTTTTTTTTGCCAAATGAATTTATAATGATGTTCCGTGACTCTTGTTCTATCTGTTGATACAGAGCAACTGTGGAACAAAGGGTCGAGACAAACATGTAGAAAAATTCCTTAGAACTGATTAACAAGATAAACAAGCTCGGTCACGTGATCTGTGATGCTCTGAGAGCTGCACAATTAATCACATGAAAATTAAAAAAAAGAAAAGAGGAAAAAAAAACAATTGAGATTATCTGTGATTACCTGTAAAAAAAATTTTTTAGTATTAATAATGTATGCATAGGAAGTTTATGTAGGGTTTGTCAACAATTCATAGCTTTAATAGTCAATTATTAATTCATTGACAATTAATGAATTGTTAAGGTGCAACATAAATTTTGTGCCGTTATTTGATGTTTGCGTAGATAAATATGGTTAAATATGGTTAAATACGCGGTTTCTCACAATCGCTATGTGATATTGTGAATCCCCAGCTCCGAGTCATATATTTACACAGATATGAGAAATATGACAAAAGTACAGGTATACCAAACATGTCCAAAGACAAAAACTATAAATACATTACAACAAGTTTTTTTTTTTTTTTTTTTTTTTTTTAAACAACTAGTGGTCATACTAGGGGAAAAAATACTTCCTCCATAAGATCCCCCAAAGAGCAAGACTGAACAGTGTACACGACGTGGGTTAACTCTTTGTGCTCCGGTACATTTTTCTGTGTCCTTGAACTATCTGAAGGTTTTTATTAGGGTGCCGTCACCATTCAGTGTTTGCAATTCATGTCAAGGCGCAAATAAGCAAATCAAATAACTGAGCTTAAACAGCACTTGGGTGTTTACCAAAGAACTGGCCTGCACCTGAGCGAAGAAAACAACATGACACCCTGTTTACTGTTGCCTGGGGACGATAAGAACATGTACAAACACGTAACAGGTATTACCTGCATTCTCCTCCCATAAAGCAACCCATTACACACAGTCTCAACTTTCCTGTTAAAAGGAGGGGCGCGACGGCTTTCCCCGAAGTAATCAAATGAATTGAAAATCATTTTTCTTTTGAGCATGACTAATGTAGTGGTCATGCCTGCTTGATTTTTTTTTTCCACTTTCGATGAATAACTTACATTGCTCAGGCAAAAATTGTGGTCAAGTAAAGAGACTGCCACTTCTGTTGCTTTCATACGTCACTTTATTTAAGAAGAATTTCTCACAGTTTAGTCGGTATGCCACCTGAAGCGGCTTGCTTTTAAAAAAAAAAAAAAAAAAAAAAGGAGGCAGCTTACTCGTGGCTGCTGCAAATTAAACCCAAAGTTCATCCTTGTGTATAAAAGAGGAACAACCAAACAAAAAAAAAAAATCTCCACCCAATTAACAAATGCTTCCACTGAGCTGATTTGCACTATACAATGTCGAGTAATGCTAATCTTTACTCTACAACATTACCAAGAGCCTCAATCACGGTTCAGCTGGCTTTCATTTAACAACATCCAACATACCAAAAATGTCCAAAAGTATGTGGACACTTGCCCGTCACGCCAATTTGTGTTTGGTGTTCTCCAAACTTGCGCACACACTTGTAAAGTATGTCTTTATATTTCGTAGCATTAAGATTCCCTTTCACTGAAACGAACAGGCCCAGACCTGTTCCAGCGTGACTGTGTGCCTGTACACAAACTCAACTCTATGAAGAACACGGAGTCTTAGATCTCAAGCGCTCTGCACAGAGACTAGACA
The DNA here is from genome assembly GCA_030014305.1 of Clarias laeviceps. Classification (NCBI taxonomy): domain Eukaryota; kingdom Metazoa; phylum Chordata; class Actinopteri; order Siluriformes; family Clariidae; genus Clarias; species Clarias laeviceps. The sequence continues at coordinate 5,555,388 of JAQMYJ010000007.1, read as the reverse complement.
GAGACAATAGGGTTAGAACTCAACCCTATTGAACACCTTTGGAATGAACTGGAATGGCAATCGGTGCCCGACCTTCATATAATGCTTTTCCTGTGGCTGAAGGAGCACGAATCCCCACAGCCACTTTCAAAAACTTTTTTTGTCCACATACTTTTGGCCATGTAGCATAAATAACAGGCAAACCTCAGAGAGCCATGGAATTAAAAGGTGAAATAATACAAATCAAATTTAAGTTAAGTTCTGTGAAACAAACAGCAAGTCAGCGTGAACCCTTCCTCTACTGATATTTATGGATTTGTTGTCATCCACATTCTTTCCAGTCACCAACTGTGTGGAAGCGAAACAAGTACGCTACTGTAGATCTGACATGATAACCTGTATACAAACTTGCAGTCAGGTATGGTAATTATACTCATTATTTTACTTTTCTTATTGTTATTTTAAAAAGCCACGAAAGGTCAGGCTTTCTGGAACAGTTCTTGCGAGAACAGTAGTGTCGAGTGCATTCGCAAAACCCCACAAGCACCATGATGAAACTGGCTCTCATGGAGACCACCCGAGAAAAGCAAGACAAAAATATACCTCTGCTGCAGAGAAGTTCATTTAGAGAGTTACTAGCCCCAAAAATCACCAACTAACAAACGGCACGTCAGATTAGAGCCGTTATGAAGAGCGGAAGTAGCAGAACCATCTCAATATCAAATGCTCAAATGAGATCAACTGGATTTTTTGATATATAGAAATCTCCACCGCCATGCTTTTTCACAAACTCATAATTTTGCATTTCTTGTGTAAACGCTGCTGCCATTTATGCTTGATAAGTAAATCGTTCTCCTCCAGTTAGATGACCGGGTCCATTATGTCTGCAGCTCAAGCACTGCGACTTGATTTCTGCTTAGTTCGAAGAATTCGCCTTTTCCCACGTGATCCTCCCACTCTTTCAGACCAGTCACTCACAATCATATCTTATTCACTGATCAGCTCACAACAGTAAACTGTTTAAAGTTTAAACCAAACAAAACCCTCAGAGTTGTGTACTATGATAACAGCACGAGTTTTCCTGATCCATCTACACTAACCAAAAGTCAAGCAGGTTTGGAGACTGATCGGTTTTACAGTATGTGCTGATAAATGGCTCATAAAGAGAAGACATTGCTGCGAATGAAACTTTGGACTTTAATCCAAGAGTGAGTTAATGAATAACTTACACACACTGTACTTTTAGTCTTCTAACACGCACTCGGTTTTCCACCGTATTTCTGGCAGGTTACTTCATATTACACTCCGTCATGGTTCCCTCTCCAGTGTGTTGTTGTGGAATAGCTAAAGACAGCAGTTTGAGCTCAGGCCACAGTGTAACACGGTGCAGTCATACCAGGCCCGGCCAAGCCCAACACTTCAACCCTGTAATCCTGGTGTGACATTCCTCACCCAGAGCATTCTCTCACACACTCTCCCCGCCCTTTCGCCCTCCCTCCACCCCTTCCCTTGCTCACTCGCTGTGCTTGTCCCACATCGGCACTGACTGAGGCTCCTATTATCACCCTAAAACATCTCTCTCACTCACAGCCACACCCAAAGGCGGGAAGAAAAAGAAAAGAAGAAAAATGAAGCAAGTAAATCAGACGGCTGACAGAGCTGCGATTCTAATACACACTTGTTGTTTCTCTAAAGCTCCTCCTTTCCCTCAGGGCTGACGAGGGCCGTCACATTTAGGTGTGGCTTGGGTGTGTGTGTGTGTGTGTGTGTGTGTGTGTGCGTGCGCGTGTGTGTGTGTGTGTGTGTGCGTGCGCGTGTGTGTGTGTGCTTTTGACTCATCGTGACAGCACAGTGTGAGGTTTGAGCCACCATTTTAGTCTTGACTTTTATAACAACATTTATCATTCACGTAGAATTATTTCGAACGCAAAACACAGCTGCGGTTCTTATCTGCACTTCAAGAATAAATAAATAAATAAAAATCCCACAAATGACTGGGTGCTATTAGCAAAATTGTCACACAAATGAATCTGCCTATCAATTAGCAATGTTCGCTGGTGGTACATACGGACACAGAAATTCTTCCTTCTGTACAGCACGAATGCACGCACGCACGCCACCACAACCATCCCCCCCCACCCCCATTTTGGAGTTAATGGCTCTGCAAGCAGACAGAGCAACCAGCTGAGTCCATACTGCTAAGAGCCTGTGGTCAGGGAGTGCTCCCAAGACGCAGCCTCGTTTCCGCTGGAAAAGGAGCGATGTGCGAATGAGCAGGTGGCAGGCGTTAGGCTGGTGAACTTAACCCCAGGCAAAACACGTAGGATTTTGAGATGCGTCTCTATCAGCCAGCTCAGTGCTCAGTCCATTCAACTGGTATTAGGAGATCCCAGAAAAAAAATATATAAATATATACGTGTGCCTCAATCAAAATGATACTAATAAAAAAAAAAAAAAAAAGCGCAAAATTAAGCGCGTGATATTTGCTGCACTGTTCACCACAGATGATGATGATGATGATACTGTAACCACCATGTTCACTGCTCCCTTCATCCTTCTACTCATCCAATAAAGAAACAATACAGCGTGTTCAGAAACGTCTTGGCTTCCTAGAAAATATAATTAAAAAATTTTAAAAATGCACTTGGTTTTGCATCAGATCCTTAAATGTGGAAGAGTACCAATACTAATCGCATGGCAGAGTCTCATCAGGTTGGCACTGCATTTTCCCCCAGAGGGAATTGAAATAATTTATGGAGCTTTAAAAAGCAGTCAGGAGGCAATGCAGTCTGGTGGCAAGTGATACTACTGAGGAATGCCAAAAGGAGCTATCATTATGGTCCTGACTCCCATTTTCTGCATGCTTTGACAAGCTGCATCGTTCTTTCCTATAAAAGGACAATTATTTGAACGGAAAAGAAAAAGCCCTCGGAACCATAAAAATAAATACCCAAAGAAAACCAAGGCGCTGGATGTGTAAGGGCATGTCGCAGTGTCCCGGTTTCAATTCAGCCTTCTTAAACGGGTTGTACCAGTCAGAGAACAGAAATGGGCTTGAGAAATCCATGAACAATATGATTGTGTAAAAATACTCATCTGTAAATACACGCCATTCTCATGAACACATTTGTGTTGCAAAAAACATTTCTAAAGAACTGAGAAGAGAAGTTTTTTTTTTTGGACTTGGGAGTTGCATTTTTTTATGCAGGCGACATGAAAGCATAAAAACATGTTCTCCCTGCATTCCTGGAGACGGGGAGGGGTGAGGGCAAGAAAAGTGCCTTGACGGACAGAGGAGTGAATCAGAGCCTGTTATGGATGATGGATTCGCTTCACAGAAACATGACAAAAGAGAGATGTGAGAATGAGGCCAAGTTCAGTTTACCAAGACCAGGCCTGGGCGCTGAACAGCCGTGCAGATTATTATACCCACCACCCCCTACTGCCTGCAGTCCACTATACAGAAGAAGGAAAAAATAATAATAATAAATAAATAAAAACACACAACAGGATGTCTATTTGGATCTTGATATTGCATATTTCTATGAATATCAACCAGGACTCCAAAAATTTTCAGAAAAAAAAGGGGCCTCCTGAGAGAATTACATGTTCTACATGTTCAAGGATTGCAATTTTCACAGGATGCAGTCGTGCTCTATTTACTATTACATCTCTTTTATTAAGCAATGCGAGGCTTGAAAATGTCAGTTCAAATGGCAAAAAAAAAAAAAAAAAAAAAAAAGGAGAAGTAAAAGGTTTTCAGCCCTTTATTAAGCCTACTGTTCTGGCGTATTTGGGGTTAGCAGGGATAGGTATCCGTCACAGGTGAGGCAAAGTGACAGTTGGTGAATATTTCATTGGCTTCAGGGGGAACACAGGAAGCTGTTCAGGCACAGCACAAAACTGACGAGACAATGAGAAGTATGACAGTCTCACAGCTCAGTAAAAAGAGAAAGAAGAATGTGTTTAATGTTTCAAAAGTCATCAATAACCATCAATAAAATCTAAAAAAAACAAAACAAACAAAAAAAAAAGACATGTTGAATGAAGGCCAACACTCAGGGCATTTAAGGTTGTATTTAAAGGAGACCTAATACATTATAAATAACATTCACTTTTTAGTCATTTTTAGATATTTAAATGGGTTTCTAGGTTGTTGTTGTTAGTCTTTCAGCTGCCCCCATCGAGGGGTCACTCCAGCAGACCATGTGATCCAGCACAGGTTTTACGCATGGTGCCCTTCCTTACACAACCGTCCCATTTTACCGGGGCTTGAGACCGACACTGCACCATTGGCTTCGGTCTGGGCATTGGTTGGGAACTGAACCCGAGCCTTCCGTATGGCAAGCGAGAAACCAACCACTGAGCCACCAATGCCCTAAAGAAGTCGGTCATGTGTCTACAAACAAACAAAAAAAAAGGTGAAAAAACATTTCCCGCTTTTTTGTTTTTAGATTTTTATATGGTCTGGGCTTAAACAAGCCAACTCGATTCCCCCAGTGTGACTTCAAAGAAGAACATGCCCTTTCCTGGCTTGTTGCTCAGCTGTGCAGCTCTCTGGAGGGACGTGGCTCACCAGCAGCTCATTTACATAGACACTGATACAGCATGTTCGGAAGAGGAGTGAAACAAAAGAAGTTTGAGGTATGGAAGAAAAAAAAAATTCATTAAAAGAAATAGTTAAACATTGGACCTTTAAAGAAATAGTGAAACATTGGACCTTTAAGGTTTCCTGAAGTTCCTAGAAAAACAACAAAATGCCCAAGAGATGCAAAGCAATCCACCCAGCAAGATGGAATCAAGTCCGACCCCATCTGTACCCTTTCTGCCTGGTCCCTGAGGATTTAATCGACTTTGTTCTCATTAGGGAGGAAGCATGGAATGGCCGGTCGGATGTGTGTATTGATATGGCGCAGACAACATGAGTGCTCACTGTCCTCTCAGTACAAGGACATGTTCATCAACACTGCAAGGGTAAAAACCTGTCAGGCCACCAGATCGATCTGGTCATGTTATCTCATAAAGAAATGGATGGATTCAGTTCATGCATTAAAGAAATACAAAAAGAGAATGAAATCCATAGGGACATGATCCTGGGATAAAATCTAGGCGGATTTGCTTAAATTGCTTATTCGCTAGCGTGACACAAGTCTCCGGTGTGGGAACAATCACAGAACAGCATTATTTGTTTCCCCACCCTTGCCTGCTTCCTGGATGACACACGCTTAACCGCTTTTCCATCACTGGCTAAATAAGATGACAACAATATGGAGAAAACAATTGTTTGGACAGTGCTTTCTTTGTCAGACTCTCTCTCTCTATCATTCACACAACAAAGTGCTTTAAATTTTACAAATATTATGTAACTAAATTTAAAATAGCACCTGATTGAGTCCAAAATTATTCAAGTTGAGCGTTTCCTTTGCTTATGAAGACTTGGACATCTCGTTGTCCTTTGCCATTCCTTAAAAACAGACTTAAATAACACAGACAATCGGATATCTACAAGATAGTATGAAAAATGATGACAGGCTGATAAATTGTAAATTAACCTCTATTATATAATTTATAGGATTTAAGATGAAAGAATAAATTAACTACTCTCTCTTTGGCTCACTGTTAACTCTCAGTGACTAGAGGAAGGAAAAAAAAAAACAGAGCAAAAGGGAAAGGTTTTAAATCACTTAAGAGAATTTATCTTAGCTAGTACACTCTTATGTCATGAGAAATATCCAGTGTGTAGAATATACAGACTTTTTTTTTCTTTTAATTAAATATTTTCAATAATATAAATACTAGAAGTGTATTATACAAAATCAATTGTGAGATCATAGTAAGCACATTCTGCATGGCTATCTAAATAAATCTTAAAAAAATAAAAAATAAATAAAAAATCATCAATCCCTGTTACCCCTCTCTGGATGTGCATTTACCAATATGGTGACCACGGTTTCTTTACTAATGTAAGGCAGGATCAGCGATTTAATTCAGCTTGGGGGGTTTTAACTGGCAATTGTGCATCTGTGTGCCCAGATACAGTAAATCTCAGCTTAAAATGTACAGCTAGACAGGAAGTCTGTCCTGACTGCACTGCTAAACACCACGGCACAAAAGCCAAATGCCCAATCAACACCAACCCCCCCCACAACAACCACCCCCACAACTCTTGTGCACCATTTACACCATTTCACTCCGCAAGACTAATTTGACCAAGAGCAGGAATTTTTTGTGGCAAATTATAACCACTCCAGAACAGGAAAAACATACACTCAGGGTAGATGTTAATGGGCTGGACAGCCTTTGAGAGGTATTAATAAAACCACTTCCCCAGACACTGAGAAATGAAAAGTGCACTGGACGTTGAAACAATATCGACATTACCTCATTTGAGGTTAATGGCAAAAGGGGGTTACTGGTGAACGGTGACATGTGTTATGTCTAAAACTATTAATTATTGTGTGAATCAAACATGCAAAAAATGGGCTATACCCAGGTGCTTTTATAAAATACACACTTCTTTGTCTCGCCATCATTCTGAAGACCTGCCATTGGCATATAGTAATTAATGATGGGAGTTAAATAATGATATGCCTAATCCTTCGTCCATCCAGGATTTATCATTCTGTAAATCCTGTGTAATTTATACATTTTATATATTTCTACTTTAATTACATTGTATGTAACTTTGTAAATTATATAACTTAAAATTTAACTAAAGATGGAATAATTAAAATAAATAAATATTATTCTCTAGTGCAATTTTTTTTAGTGGAATCCTTTTAGTCTATTCTATCTTTCAGTTTTACATGACTGTCCTTGACAAAATTTATTCTAACCCCAACCTTAAACGGGTAACGAAAAGGAGGCCTTTTGTTTCTTTTAGTAATATGAATTTGTTTGTTCTTTGTTAAATAAAGGCTACAATGAATCTATAAATAAATAAACAAATAAAGCAAGCTTAATGCCAAAACTATTATACATTCATTTTATACTTTTAGAGCCATTTGGACAGTAGAAAGATAGAAACACACAGCCACACATAATAATTATTACAACAACAGGAAATAAAATGTCAGAAGTAACCCAATTTAACTCCGAGACAATCTCACCACCTTTATAGGATCTAATGACAACCTTTTTCACTCATGGTAACTCCCACAATGCATTGCGCGCTCCCTTCCCTATTAAAGGTGGTTACCAAGGTGTGGTTTAACCTTATGTTCAAAGAGGGGGGAAAAAACAGCTTCTGTTGTATCCAATCAGCTTAGAGAAAGCAGAAGTTGTCCAGACTCATAGTGGTGTGAAATAAAATTGTAGTTCACTGGAACTATTAAAATATCACAAATATGCCACAGGTTCCAAAGTTGAAACACAAAACAGGATCCGACATTAGAGGCTGACATTTCGACTACACAATGCATTATTGTTGCGCTTTGCTTACTCACCAAAGAGATTAAAACAAGTTACTTCCTTTTAAAATTAGCTTTGAACAACAAGAAACGCGCGCGTGCACCGAAAGCGCGACTAAACACTATCAGTGTGACGATGATGAGGAGGAGGAGTGTGTGTGAGAGAGAGAGAGACCGAGGAAGAAAAAAAAAAGTTGGCAACAAAAAACAAACCCCCCACCGAAACCCGACACACGGAAGTGGGGGCGAGTATCAGCCGCAGGTGTGTGTGTGTGTTTGTAAACCTACAGATGAAGCCTAATTGAAGATTAATCAGTTTTCGCAGTGTCTAAAAGCAGAGGAAGAAAAAGAAAAACGAGCACTAGAGTGATAGAAGAAACTCAACCCTTGCTTTATACACACCGTATACTCGGAGTTACTACATGATATCAGTTAGAGAAACGAAAACGCACAAATCTAGCCTTCATTTACACTTTTGTCATTGAGCTTACCTCTCTCTAGACGTTTTAAAGCCCCAAAATTCAGACTTCTGCTCGAAAACTTCCGACCACGGAGCAGTTAGTCTGTCCAGCTCGCGCTCTCTCTCTCCCTGAATTCCGAGCACACACACACACCAGAGATACAGGCAGGGCTCGAGCCAAAGCTCCACCCCCCGAGAGTGAAAGCTCTCGTGCCACACCCAAAAACACACACACTTTTTTCCCCCCTATACAGCTCATAAAAATCAATCAGTAGCCATACAAATGTCTGTGTGCTTATTATAAAAATACATCGCCTTATTTATTATTATTATTATTATAAATGTCTCCCAGATCATAGTGAAAACCCATAGCCTGCCACTGGATCACATTTCACTTCCTCGAACAGGCTACACATAAAACTGGATCATTTGGTATGTGAGGACATGTCGCCACTAGCAGCCACACCTGTAATAACGTCATACCTTATCAGGCTCACACTCATGAGTCACAGGCAAGTCAGACGTACAGGTAGCTGAAGGGTTGCTACTTGTACACCAGAGACTGATTTTTTAAGGTTTCGGGTACCACCTTCTTGTTTTCGACCAAAAGACAGTATTGGTGTTGATTTTTTTTTATGTTATACATATAATACATAAAATCTTTGCCAAAGAAGCTACTTCTGAAGTTTATGCAACATGGAAGTGACCAATCTTGCCTCCACCAAAAGTCTTAAGTTGCTAACTTTGCTGATTTTATATGTGCCTCCAAAATGGGAATTGTTCAGCATTATACTGTCTCGCTGCAAACAATAATAATTTAAAATGCAAATTATTCATATTTCTTTATGAGTATTGAAACTAAAATTGGTGTAAGCTTCTAGAAGCAAATGATCTGTAAAAATTGTTGCTTAAATTAAAGCATTCCGTGCAAAATTAAGGATTTTTTTCTCCAAAAGAATCTGTTGTGTACATAACCATGTCAAGCTCATGTTTCAAGTTCAATTTTAGAATAATATGTGAAATCTAAATTGGCCAAGTTTCATCTGAATGACAATTAAGATCATTGTAATATTTAAATAAAAAAAAAGTGACAGACACTACATAAAAGATAATGAAATTGTATTTAGCAAATGTGTTTCTTTTTATCTGATAAAAATATACATGTGTATGCATATTTACAAAAATATGAAGCATGGATCGGTAGATAAGAAGCATTAACTATTATGAAAATGGTGTTATATGATCATATCTGAAAATTCACTTTTTCATCTAGGTGAAACACTTTTTAGCACTAATACCATGTTTTGGCCCTATATATTGTGAGCATGATCAATTCAAGTAATATCATCCATCCATCCATGATCCATACCAATGATCCTTTTTCTGGTCGCAGGGGGCCTGGAACCTTTTCCACAGAACTTATGCCATATGGCAGAATACATCCTGGCACAGGGAGAACCAGGCACAGGGAGAAAATGCTAACTCCTTGCACACAAAATGGAAGCGAGATTTGATCCCTCCACACTGGAAGTGTGAGTCGACAGTGTTAACCGCTATTACATTATGAAATCTCGCAACAATGTTGGCACTGATGGGAACTATCTATAATACAATACACTGACACAATCAAATCATATGTAATAGATTTGTGCAGTGGTTATGTGGATGTTACTGAATACCAGCAACCTGGGTTTGATCCTCATTTCAGGAATGAGGAGTTTGATTTCATTCGGGGCTTTGAAAGTACATGATCAAAAAAATCGTGGTAATGTAATTCATTTCATTCAGTACATTTAAATTGTGTAAATTCACTCTCTAACAATCATTCTCTATACTTCTTATTGTGTACAGAGTTGCAGGAGGCCTGAAACCTGTCCCAGGGGAATCAGGGCACAAGGCGTGATGCACTCTGGCTGGGGTGCCAATTCATTACAGGGCACACCCACACATACTCATTTACACACTATGGGCAATTAGCCTAATCTGCATGTCTATGGACTGTGGAAGGAAAAACAGAGTGCCCAGAGGAAACCCACCAAGGATGGGGAGAAAATGAAAGCTCCATGCACAGAAACCTAAGGAAGGAATGGAACCCCCGACCCTGGAGGTGCAAGGCCACAGTGCTAACCACATACCGCAGTGCCATATTGTGTAGACTGATTTAATTTCTATTTGTTTTTCTCTTCAATTTTGCTGGTTGCTATAAAAAAGGTCTGGTATGATTTATCTTGATTACTTTTTTAAAAACATTTTTAAACATATTTGGGTGATGGTTCATCCTGAGCACATCAACAACACAGTAGAGTATCAGACTCTGTCATTTTTGTTGTCTCTTCGTTGGTTTAAATTGATGGCTACAGTAATTGTGTGCATACAAAGTGCATCTGCAGGAAATCTTATGAAAAGTGTTCTGGCAGAGACGATGGCTAATAATCAAGATGTATAGTTTATTATATTTGAATTATGTTGAGCTAAACATTATAGGTGGTTTATCAGGTTTCCAGGGTTGTCTAAAGGAGCCAAAATAGCACACCGTGTGCTGCAGCTGGGAATTTTTCAGCATCTGTAAGGCTACATTTAGCTGCACAGACACTTACCAGCCTGACATTCAACACAACAGGAAACAGTACACAGAACCCCAATTGTTCTCCAAAGTGGACTGGGTTCATTCTACTTAATGACATTGACAGAGGAATCTGGTCACACATTCATGTCATTGATATTAGTAAACTAGACCACATTCTTGTTTTGTTTTTTTCCTTAAAAGAAAAAAAAAAAAAGACATGAAAAACAAAGACACAGGGATATTCTGACTATAATATTGGGTTAATAATTCCCCCATGAAAATATATCTGTAGTTCATTTGCCTTTGGTGGGTTCCCTCACATGGCATATTAGGTTAAAAGTATTGACTTAATGTAATGAAAATATTGTGCAAAAACCACAAAAATCTGGTTGCTGCAGAATTTTCCTGGCATGGTTTGGGTCAACTTGTCTCCCTAGAGAAAAGTTCCTTCAAATCTAAAGTGTAGTCATCTATCTAATACTAGGTTATCCTGCCTGATCAGCTTTATCCTAGAATGAAATATTTCCATACTGATGGTCCAGGTCTCTTTCACAATATCAATGTTTCCATCCACAATGCACAAAGACTTACTTGGATGGTTTGATGAATATGAATATGAAAATGATGCAAATTATATGCTGTGGCCCTCGCAGGCACCAGATCTCAATTTAAATGATCTGAGTCTGAGATGTTAGACAGCGCACTCCAAAACCATGATCAAAACAGTAACAGAGTGAATATATATGTATATAATTTTTTTTTTTTTGGGAGAATGATGTTCATCTCAGCACAGTTCAGAGACCTTTTAATGCTGTTCTGGTGGCACGTTAATTACCATGTAAACAATTAACGATTTTTGTATAGTTATGGATCAGTAGGGGGGCGGCACGGTGGCTTAATGGTTAGCATTGTTGCCATGCACCTTTAGGATCTGGGTTCAATTCCCATCTCGGGTCTGTGTGCGTAGAGTCTGCATGTTCTCCCCATGCTTGCTGGGATTCCTCCAGATGCTCCGGTTTCCACTCACAGTCTGAAGACATGCAGATTAGGTTAATTAGTGTGTTTACACCCATCCAGGGTGTACCCTGCCTTGTGCCCTAATTCTCCTGGGATTGGATCCAGGCCCCCTGTGACCCTGTATCCAGGATAAAGTGGTATAGATGATGAATGAGTGAGTGCGTGTATCAATAGAGAAGTGTTACAAAGCATTTACTGAGAGTAACCAGATATTCAATTAAAAACGATTAAAATAGTTAAAGCGACATGGAGAATTGAGTAGAAATGCACGTAGCAGGCCTGCTTATCATGTCTCAGTGAGAGGACGCCCTCTATCGGATTAGTAGGGTACCACACAAATGGTTCTGCTTAATCTGCTCATACTCTCGTACTAAACAGTATATCTGAATAGTACTGAATAGGACGAACACACTACTTAGTATGGAAGTATCGGAAGATGAAGCCAAATCCTTAACAGCCCAAAGGCGCGGTGGAAAAAAGTTCCCTCCAGCGAAAAAGTTCCGACAGAAGGAGAAGCTTCGGGTGACATCAAAAACCGGGGTTAAAAGTAGGTTTTTTAAAAATGATACTTTAAATATAATAACATGATTTAGTGTTTGATTTAATAATGATTTTGTTTATGTATCTTTAAACAAAGCGAGCTACTTCTGCTTGGCTTGGGAGGGAGGGACTTTTGTCTTTTTGTCTATCAGGACAGCTGTACACATCACATGATCACAGCCCTTTCAGCAAAAACAATTAGAATGTTATATGTTCGAGACAACAACAACAAAAACATATTAGCTCTTAATTTTGAGTCATTGAGAGTTGACTTATTATTACTATACAGTATTATTATTATTTTTTGACTAATGTTGTTGTTGTTACTATACTTTATCTACAGCATGTTGTGTGTGCTGTCAGTCAGGTTAATAAAGTTGCACCATATTAATAGCAAAAAGGACATCTAAACCTACAGTTACATTCTTAGACAAAGCATTAAACTGTACTCTTTTTTGTTGCTGGTGTTCTACTATAAGGAAGACGGTTTGGATCTTAACTACGTAGACTATGCACAGTATAGTGTACAAGACCTGGAACGGTTCTTAGAAAGACAAAAATATACATTTTCACAAAGTCTGCCGCTTCAGTGTTTTTAGATATTTTTTTCAGATGTTACTATGGTATAATTACAAACATTTCTAAAGTGTCAAAGACTTTTATTTACGATTACACTAAGTTTATGCAAAGAGCCAATATTTGCAGTGTTGACCCGTCTTTTTCAATCAACTTCTGGGTTACATCCTGACTGATGGCAGCCCTTTCTTGCAAAATCAATGCTTGGAGTTTGTCAGAATTTATGGGTTTTTGTTTGTCCACCTGCTTCTTGAGGATTGACCACAAGTTCTCAATGGGATCAAGGTCTGGGGAGTTTGCTGGCCATGGACCCAACATTTTGATGATTTGTTCCACAAGCTACTTAGTTATCACTTTTGCTTTATGGCAAGGTCCCTGGAAAAGGCAGTGTTCCTCACCAAACTGTTTTTGGATGGTTGGGAGAAGTTGCTCTCAGAAGATGCTTTTGTATCATACTTTATTCATGGCTGTGTTCTTAGGCAAAATTGTGAGTGAGCCCACTCCCTTGGCTCTGTTGGCATGACAGAGGACTGATGGTAGCACTGACCTTTAATACATTTCAAGAAGGGCAGCAAAGAAGCCCCCTCTCTCCAGGAAAAACATCAGGGACAGACTGATATTCTTCAAAAAGTTTTGGGTTGGACTGCTGAGGGCCTTGGTTAAGTCATTTTCTCTGATGAATCCCATTTCCGATTGCTTCCAATCAGTCCTGTATCATTACCATTCTCAAAATCTTTGGAACTTGTACATATATAAATAATTTAATGTACTGTAACATATATAAATAATTTACACAAAATGCTACTGTATATAAAGTTGCACCAGTACCAGCGGACTGCAAGGTTAAAGTCTGTACCCTTAATAAGTCTATTTCAGTAAATGATTGTAAATACGGCAACACCGTGGCTTAGTGGTTAGCACTGTCGCCTTGCGCCTGCAGGGTCCAGGTTCGATTCCCACCTCGGGTCTGTGTGTGTAGTTTGTATGTTCTCCTGTGCTTGGTGGTTTTCCTTCAGGTACTTCAGTTTCCTCCCACAGTCCAAAAACATGCAGATTAGGCTAATTATAGTTCCCAAATTACTCGTATGTGAATGAGCATGAGTGTGTATATATATAGGTGTGCCCTAAGTCTCCTGGGATAGGTTCCATGCCCCCGTGATCCTGGACAGAGGAATAAGTGGTATAGATGGTGAGTGAGAATGTAAATATATCAGATTGTGTACTAAACTGATAAATTCATTATCCTTAAGTAGTGTACCTTAATCCTCCAGGGTGGGGGTTCAATTCCCAGCTCGGGTCTGTGCACATGAAGTTTGTATGTTCTTCGGTTTCCTCCCACAGTCCAAAGACATGTAGTTTAGTTTAATTGGTGTTTCCAATTTGCCTGTAGTGTGTGAGTGACTGTGTACCAGTTTGATTTGCCATGTATAAACATATCTCTATCGAGATTAAATAATTGTGAAATTATATTTTAATCATTATTTGCATCATTATATGTCTTGTAAGATGCAAGAAATTTCCAAGGTGGTTAAAATATGGTTGTCCGAATGCCTCTGTTGATAAAAAGCCCATCAAAGACTTTTTATTGTTTACTGTTGAATGTAGAAACATGAAAACATAACATTAAAAACATAAATATTAAAACCACCAGTTTTTTTTGGTTCCCCTTGTGTCACTGGCGTGGTTCTGGCCCCTCAGGGCATGGCTCTGCAAGACCTCTGGTGGTGTGCAGTGATGTCTGGCACTAGGATGTTTGCAGCGGATCCTTTTGGCGCTGTGGGTCGAGGGGTGGGGCCTTTGTGGATTGGTCTTATTTGTCCAACCCACCTCATGGGTGCTTGATCGGATTGGGATCAGAGGCTGGGTCGGGGGCATTAGGCTCTTTGCCTGCTGAACCATGTGCACTGGAAGGTTGTGCATTTCTTTTGTGGACGGCATTGACTTTTTTCAGCAATCTGTGTAGCATTGGCTTTTCTGTGCATGTTTGTAAAGATTGACTTTATTTTTTACTGGACATGCATGTTGCCTGACAGACATGCAAAATGGAGTCTTTTTCACTGATTGTCTGATCTCCTGTAATCAGTCTTAGTGACATAGCTGGATTTACTCAGTGATAGGAACTCGATAATCTTTCAGAGCCTCAGACTAACCTCCCCGCTGGCTCCTGCTCGAGCTGTATCAGGTACAGTATGTCCCACTGAACAGAGATACTGGGGTAGCCCCTGAACCCACTGGAGAAATATTTGACAGTTATCTTGGGAATGTCTGGGCTCCTCCAAGATGAGCTGGAGCAGCTTCTCAACAGGATGAAAAGGATAGCCAAGACTTCTCTATGCTCAGCATGTTGCCTTTGTATTTGCTTGCCAGACCAAACAGAAAGAGGAATCCAACTCATTTTGACCAGTTTCACAATAATCCTTTTAACTTAATGTAAAAAAAAAACGATAATTCTCAGTTCCTTTTATCACATATCGACTCACATGCCCTTAAACACTTACTTACTTTAATACTTTAATGTTCACCACTGGTATTTACTGTTATGTATTTTAACCAATGTTTATATTTAGTATGTACTTGCCTAAGTCTGTTTTCAGTCTACTGATCTATTAAAAACCATTAAACTCAATTTGTTTTAATTTTTTTAATTACAATCTTTAATACCAATTTATAGAGATACATAAGTCACAGTTTGAAATATTTTCAACATTTTTTGGGTGGCAGTCTGTTCTTTACAGAGTCATGCAAGAAGTTAATCGACACCCAGAATTTTATAAGAAAATAAATCCACCAAAATTTGTGGAATTTTTGAGCATGTAAGGTTTAGTTATTAATACATTATTAATATGTTGTTGACCTTCTTTAGCTGCTTTAAGAGCAACAACTCGCCTGGGCATAGAATGAAATGAGTGTTCTCAACAGATGATGCTCAAAGATGTCTTTCAGAAGGCCCAGGCTGAAGAGGTCATGACTCTGTTAATGTTTTACCCCCTTTCTTCAAACTGAACTGAATTTCTGTTAACAATAGAAAGAGGTGATTTAAGGTTTTAAGCTGTTTTACTCTGCGTCAGTCCGCCTTCAGATTGCACAACAGTCTGGCCTCTTTAAAAAGCGAACATTTTGCACTTCTTTGCATACTTGAAGACGGGCCTGTTTTTTCCCTCAGGGTTTCTCCCTAGGTGTCACCACATTATATCACTTTTTCCACGAAATCTGGCAGAGTTTTTATGCAGGATGCCCTTCCTGTCGCGGACCCTCCCTTGGGACCAGCATTGCATACAGTAGCTGGGTTGCATGAGGCATAGGGTTAAGGATCTTGGCCAAGGATGCAGCAGTGGTGACCTGGCAGAGGCGGAGCTCGAAACTTTCAACTCATCAACTCAGAGTCTCATTGCCCTTGCCCCTACATTTTATCATAAAACAATGGGTGTCCGTTTGCTTCTTGCATTTATGTACACTATTATTCATCGTAAAAGGAAACTTTGGCACACTTTGTCAGAGCAGGACTTTGAGTGCACGAATAAAAATCAGTTCACAGCAGGCTGTTTTTTTTAAAGGTTATTAAAAAACTTTGTGACATGGTATTTGTATACATAGTTGGGCATTGGCAGTGCTTATCCAATGACTTTTTAGTAGACCATGTTTAAAGACACAAATTGTAGACTCTCTAATAAAACCTAGAAGGTCTGGTATGTGTAAGTGGTCCAAAACCCTACAGTGAGACTCTGGAGAATACACCTTGCACTGATGACATGTCATCATTTTAAAGTCTAAAAATGATTTGAGCTTTCTTTAACAAGACAAGGTGTTTTTATTTTAATTAGATCTGGCCTGTAGTTAGTCTTTCAACATGTAATTTGAGCCTCTGTTTGCCAGTGCAAATGCAGTGCCCTGTATATTTGCATGTGTGTGTTTCTATTGTTTGATGAAATGTCGTTAGGAATCTAAGGTTGTATCATGGTGGATTAAACTATAACACACTATGCCCGTAAAATAGTCTTTGTTCTGATATGTTTAAGGATATGGAGTGTTTCTGATTATTTGCATTCTAGAAGTCGAGCTGAATGAAGCCTGACTGAATAAAGGGAGTGATTTAGTAGTGAAGGAAACTCGATGCACTGGCTAAACTTGCACATAAGCACCCGAGTGCTGACTCACACTCCTGCCCCCATCCCTCTCACTTAGCTTCAATTGCAAGTTTATTCATATCCATCTGCCTCACCCTCTCTCTCTCTCTCTCTCTCTCTGCTTTGCTCTTCTTTCATTTACTCCTGGTCTCTCTCTCCACCTCTTATATCCACATCTTGTTCCCTCCCCCACTTGGTCCGCTCCGCCCATTTCACCCAGTTGCTTTTATTTGTGTCCATTTCTCCTCCTCCTCCCTTCTTTCTCTTTCACTAAACAGGAGGTCCTTTCACTGAACGATGTAGCACAGCGAATGTGCCAAGGACACCGGACACGAAGAAGCTTTTGAACGTGACTTCCAGGCTGTCGTTTAGCTTAGTGCAGGAATCACTCGGCAACTTCAGTAAGTAAACCCCTTTGACACTTTTACTTCAGTCTAATGCAGCAACAGGATGTGCGTGACACTCCAGCTGCAGTTTGTTCATTAGTTAATTGTTGCTTGATAGAGCAAAGGTCTGCAAACAAAGGCTTATTTAAGGATTGGTTACTTCTTCCAGGTCGCGTAGAATTGACTTTCTGTATCTGCAGCTCAATTTTCATTTATGTCATGTAGACAGTCCTTGAATTAGCTTGACTGTAAATATCATTTTCGGTTCGGGACAGGTGGTGCATTCATCAGTTGGAGTAAATATTAAAAGCAATCAACATGACACAAGATTTGACTCATTGAAATAATAAAATAGTGCATACAGGTGGACATGGGTTTTATTGCCTTTGTTGTGTGTGTATTATAGAAAGAAGTAGTGTTGTTAAAGTGCCCATGTCTCACACAGTTCTGGTTAATACGTACAGTATATACAAGTGTTCACTGTGGTCCAAGCTCAGGTACGAGTAAATGTTGGAAAAAAAAATCCTAAATTAAAATTATAATCCCAGGCTGTGGCAGCGGCTGTAGTGAAAGAGAAACCGCAGTTTGTAAAACTCTTGCTACCTTTGAACGGTAGCATTGTTAATGTTTTCTATTTTATAGCATTTTTCTAAAACATTTGCCCCCTAGGCATTTCTACATATAAACTTGTGTCACCTGAGCATTTTGTTTTGTTATTATAGCACAAGATACCTGGCTGTATTTAAAGGTACAGTAAAGGTGATCTGAGCGTCTGTGTTGATTCTGTTTTCGATTTTGCTCGACATATCCACCGGGTGATGAGTCATAATTAAATCATCATCCTTACCCTTTTGTTATCTGAAGATCAGATCAGGTCATGATGAAATGTTTGGATCATTAATATGCTCGTAGAGCAAGGCAGTAATGCAAGTGTATTAGGTTATGTGTTCGGTTCATGCTATTGGTTAAAAAAAAAGAGGCCATGATGAAAACAATGCAATACAATTACCACCATGTTCTTGTTTCCTTTCGCCTGCTTTAATCTCATTCCATGCACTAACTGATGAAGTTCAGCTTGACTGGTTTGCTTATCATATTGTAAATGTTTTTCTTTTAACTTGAAACCTGTGATATGAAACGGATACCAGTCACATAAAACGTCTAGGGCTGCTCTCTCTCTCTCACAGCCTCATATGAAAAAAAAAGAAGAAAAGTCTGGGATGGGAAGTCTGAGAAGTTTGATTTCTGAGAAGTTTTTGTCAGACGTGACTTTTTCTGCCATCGTGCTAATCTTTCTTAGTAGCTTGTCACCCTGTGTAACTGTATAGCAGTGACGGGTGGAATGGAAAACTGGAATGGCTTATGGGAGAGGCCCAGTGGGTTAATGTATAACGACCGCTTCGATAGCACATGTGTTTGAGATGGCGATGATGTCATGTTCTGGGATTGTCAAGGCCCAGGATGTTTGTTCAGCACTATGCCGGCACATGCATAACACAAAGTTACTTCTTGTATATAATCTTCATGGAGTGAATTCTCTACAAACCCAAATTTCGATGCTCTTATTAAGCATTACCTCATTATAATAAAACAGTGCACTGGGGATACAGCAATATCTTTTAATTGTGATTTAAAATTGGTGAATTAAAGAGGAACAGAAATCGCTTTTTACTAAAACTCAAATAGGTTATTTACTTTACTTGCATGCAAATAGGATTAAGGGATTGTTTTCAATTGTAGAAATTACCTGTATGTGCCCAAGCTTGATTGCATTTAAATCCACAAATGCCAGGACATGTCAGGAAACGCAAGCATGTTCATGTTCGTCATTTGTAATTAATTCCAAGGTAGTTTGTTATACACAGCGATTAAATAAGTATTGAGGCCGGGTTCTTCTTTTAATTTTTGAAATACTTTTTGATATATACACTACCGTTCAAAATTTTGGGGTCACTTGCAAATTTCATTGTTTTTGTTTAGTGATTTATTTTCTACATTCTACAACAATACTGGGGATTTCAAAACTA
>JAQMYJ010000007.1:5518804-5530891 GCA_030014305.1 Clarias laeviceps | reverse complement strand
TAAACCAAGACAATGCTCGTTTTTCAAGTCAAAATTTATTAAAAATCTTTGCTCGTCTTGCGGAACACTCGTAAACCCGCGTTACTCGTAATCCGAGGCGCCACTGTATATACATACATATCATTATCAACTGTGATGTTCTTGAGCTTAATAATAGGGATTAAATTATATTTAAAGTTTAATTGCATGTATGTTTAACATTAAAAAATGTGCGCTCACCATCCACTTAACAGTACTTTTTTATGCAGTTGTCTTTATTATGCAATTGTCTAATCAGCCAAAAATGTCACATAAGATGCATAAATTCTTGCAAATTTGGGCCAATTGCTTAATTTCATTTTCACATCAAAAATCAAAATGAAGAAAGATATGATCTCTTTATTCAAGGTTGTTTGTGCCAGATAAGTTTGAGTCTTTCAGAAATTACTGATCTCCTGGAGTGCATTTAAAATAGTGTGAAATCCAAATAAAAAACATCCTGTGAACGTAGGATCTGCAGTCATGAAACACATTGATGAGGGAGATCAGAGGAGAATGACTGGACTGGTCTAAACTGGCAGGAAGTCTATAGTAACTCAACTAAGCAGACTTTCCAGCTGTGGAGAATAAAAGTTATAATATCTCACTGATATTAGTCAAGAACAAGAGTCTGAGGCTATGATGGGGGCACATTCACTCAAACTGGACAGTCGAAGTGCCACATGACAGTCTGTGCCCATGACAGCCTCACATTCCTGTTCTTGTGTTCCTCCTCAAGGTTTAAAGTAATGTGTATGCTTAAATGCTTTTGTGTTCACCAGGTTGTGATTATTTCACTTCTTGTAGATTTCCTGACCATTTTCCTCTGACCTGTCTTTCCAAAAAGGCATTATCAACAGAGCGGTCACTCACTTAGTGGTTTTTGATTCCAGACTATTCTGTGTAAACAAACTGTTGTGTTTTGAGATCATCACTTTCTGAAATACTCAATCCAGCCCATTCTGCACCCATCCAAGCCATGCCACGATTAAAACCACAGATTACACCTTTTCTTAATCTGATGTGTACTGTTATTCATGGTGATGCTGCCAGAAGATCGGCTGATAACTGCATACTGAAAATCATATTTCCTAATGAGGTGGACGTTGAGGATGAGCATGAGCTTGATGCTGTTCTCCTTGTCTGTGGCACACAGATGTGTGTTCAGGTGTGGATTTGCCTGAGGTGGAGATATTGAGTTTACTGGCAGAAGAGTTACCCAGATACACTCTGCGGGCAGACCATGTGTTTGGGTATGAGCACGACGACTGGCTGCACACTCCACTGCTACCACCTGAGGCCGCTCTGGGACTTACCTATGAACAGATCAATGAAACCTTCAAATACTTTTGTAAGTCTGCACTTTCCTACTTTCATTAGCATTCAAGTTCTCATGGTCTGTGTGACCTCCTCAAAGTGTTATCTTCAGACCGAGGGTTGGTCATTACTGGTATTGCATTGATTTTACATACCTGATAAGGAATAATCAATTGTAAATCAGAAAAAATATGTTTTAGCTGTTTTTATTATATAGTATTCTATATAGTATTTTTTAAGCTCATTTTATTTCATTACATTAAATTGTCATCACATGAAAGCTGTATATGAAAAAATGCTTTAGCTGATTAATGCTTTTTTAAAATTATCTTTTTCCCTTTTGAGCTTCTTCATTATATATCCATTCTTTGGACTTTAAATAGTATTGCATATACTGTAGTTTTCATACTTTTCCTTTTACCTCAAAGTTATATAAAGGTATGTTTGCAATTTGCTTAGGTACCATATATTTTAGGTTGGTAAAATGATTGTTTTCTAACTGAGCTAGTTTTCTTTTTTCTTTTAGTTTTAAATGCTTTTCCAGGTCGAAATGATGTTATATTTCTTTATGTATATTATACAGTACTGTGTGAAAGTATTAAACCACCCCTCATATTTTCATATTTTGCAGTCAAAGAGACTTTGTCTTTATTTCAACCCACATATTTTAATTTAATATGACTTAATAAGGGGTAGCTCATAACTTTTGCATAGTACTGTATATTATGTAAAAAAAAAAAAATACAGAATCACCTTCCTATACAGTACATTTTGTATTTTTCTCTGACCCTTTAATGCAAAATAATTTGGACATCTTCTCCCCCTAAAACCATGCTGGAAATTGTTACCTCCTGTTAAGAACTAGATTTCCACCTGGTCCTTTTTATAATCCTGAACACATCCCCTCTGCATAAGCCACAGATGCCAAATACCATCAGACTGATTATCTGCCTGCTTTGCCAGTATAATTAAGTTCCTTTGGCTCCCAGCTGGTATCCTGCCCAGAACTTGTTTTGGCAGGGCTGATGTCCTGATAGGTCAGCACATCACCTACAGTACATGCAGACACAGCCCTTTAGGTCTTAGAGAATTCTAAGTTCAACAGAAGTATTTCTGTGTTAAGAAGAAGTATTTAATGTGTTATGGTAGTGCAGTATGTGCTGGATTGAATCTGGGTCTGCAATTTTGTTTGGTATTTGAGATTTGCGAGCATTGTAAGCAGTTATATTATAAGGATGGTTTTCATAGACTTATGAAATGATTTCCAAGATAGATAGATAGTTTGGTATATAAATTTGAAAACAGCTGTTCTTAATTTTGTTTGTCTGTAAAATGGTGCACTTGTGCCTACCAGTGGGCAGCGAGTCAATCAAATGCTGACCAGGGTGTGATGGGTCTTTCATTATAGCGGTTGCTCTTATTTAAATATATTTTAAATTCATAGTAGTGAGACAATGAACATTACTCATAGAGTATGATGTAAACAACCCTATAGTTAGAATAGGTGTTTTATCCTAGATCTAATTTGAATAGAAACTGCAACATACTCATCATAGTGAAGTCTGGTTACTCTCTACAAGTGAATGATGTTGGCATGTGTGCTTGTATAAGTTTAAGTATTAAGTGTATATATATATATATATATACGTATATACTCCAAATGTTACAAGAATTATTCAATTCATGAACACGTCAGAGACCACGTTGGATGTAGTTCAGTATGATTTCCACAAGGGGTGCTAGTGTACAAGTAACAAGTCAGAAAATGGATGGGGGACATAATTAAGGTTTTCAGTACCAATCAATCAATTGTGTATTAATGTAAGTGTGTTAGTTTGGAGGGATAGCGCGGGTGTTGACCTGTTCAGTGATATACAAGTTAAAACACTGAATTGATATGGAGTTAAATACAATGTTGTAAAAAAGTATTTGCCCCTTAATTGAGATCCCTAAACTAAGGCCATTTAGTTGTTTAAAAAAAAGAATTAATATTACGTAAACATAACAGTTTAACAGTTTTTAAATAATGATTTCATTTATTAAGGGCAAAAATCTGTCCAAACCTATCTGACTGTGTGAAAAGGTAATTACCCACTAAACCTAAAAACACTGCAATAAAGCATTTGCGTCGCTGTGGAGGAATTTTGGTCCACTCTTTTTTTTTGCAAAAAATTTTAATAATTTAATAATAAAAAAAAATCAGAAAGGGGCAAATACTTTTATTTTGTGTCCCTGCTCTTAAAAGTCTAGATAATTATTAGCAGTTTCCATCTAACCAATAAGAGCTAATCTAGCATTTTTAAACTCTTTGATGTTTTGACTTTTAAATTGTGGAGTAGATTAACATTAACAATGTTAACGCAAATTAATACTTTTCCATTGATACACAATAGATGAAATTACTGAAAACTCTCATTTTGTTTGTCAAAAATGTCTGAAAATGGGTAGGGAATCTCTGAAAATGTGAATGTGAACTATCTGAACATTTGTGGGTAAAAAAACCTAATATGGAGTATTTTGTTCCTCACTGGTTTTGGTTTTAAAATGTGCAATTTTTGCAAATGGGTGTTTGCTTATCAGAACGAAATGGGTTATAATGGGGTGTCGTTATATTTTCTTGGAAAGCATGATGCCATTGTTTTCACATATGGATCAGAAAGCAGACTTGAAAAGTACGAAGTACGATTCTCAGACGAGCTGCTTTGACTTTCCTTTAGTATCTGTAATTTTGTTAATTTTGAGTACTATACAGAACTACAGCAGGTTTTATATCTCCATAGTCTCACTGGAGAGTTTGCACCCTGATCATTGCATGGAGTCTTAAACTCAACCTGTCTGGAGCTGAAAAATTGATGTGGCTAGAGTTAAATATTTGATGTCAGTTGGACCTTTAGGAGGGTATGAGCCAGATCTGTAGTGTGACTGAAAAAGGACACTGTTTTCAGGGAATGTATTCATTCATTCAAGGTTGTTTTGTGGTTCAAAGCACATCAAGCTTTTTAAATAAACATCCGGATGGATAATAAATGTGTCAGAATGGATCATACCACTAGCACGGGGGTGTGACACTCTCTGAAGTCTCTCTAACCTTTAAAAACACGATTCCACCAAACTAAATTTCTCTGATCATTATTTCTCTCTTAAACGATGATTAAATCATTGACAAAATAAATACTTTTCATGTCCTTCTTTTTTATAGTCACATTCGTTTGAACTTTTCCTTCACCTCTCTACTTCTCGTCTTATCTCTACCCATGGCTTAGAGCAGCCAGGTGAGTGTCAGTAAACACACTGAAGTTAAAGCGGAGGATTTGTCATGCGCGTCATTATGCACACAGTCTGAAAGATTACAGGTGTGTGAGACAGTGTGTTTGGCTAGTGCAAGGAAAGAGTATAGGAATTTAACCGGACTGTCACGTGGTGCTGATAGACAGACAGCGCAGCGGTCCAGCCAGATGATAAAGAAGAAGAAGAAGAAGAAGAAAAAAGGCACAAGAGGAGCGACTGGTGAGGTAAAAATGGAGGTTTGGAGCAGCTCGGGCACAGAGGAGAGCGAGAGAGAGAGTACCATCAGTCAGGATGAGGAAGATGAGGAGGAACAGGAGCACAACAGTTTGTTAAGAGAGCTGGAGAAAGGTAATGACTGAATGACCGGATTCGGGGTTGACGATGACCTGATGGGAACTAAGAGAGAGGAGACACGAAGGGGTTCATGGAATGTAGGGAGTGTGGAATGTTGCTGTTGATGAAAGTTGGCAGCAATACAAAAGAGCCTGCATACAGCAGAATAGAATGAGCGAAGCGAAACGAAAAGCTGGCCGAAAGAGTCCTGAAGTGTTTTTGTATTAATGCTGTTTCAGGAACTTAATCAGTGAGATCAGAATTTACAGGACCTTTGCCTCATGGGAATTAAACCTCAAGCACAGAGTCTCTAAATGATTTAATTGAAAAAAAGTAGTTATATGCGTTTTTGACTGTATTTTGCTCTTGAACTAAACATACACACTGAGGGGCTCTACACAGCTTTTATTAATGTGTAATTTGATTTACTATGATACTCATCCCGGACGCTGTTGCGTGCCCTACGAGACCTTTTGTTATTGACCTCACACATCCTCTCTATCTGGCTCTTCTGATAACTACTCACATTGTCCTCTTTGTCCGCGGTGAGCGTCAAAGAATCTCTGCACAGGATTTTTTTTTATGGACAAATGTAGTTTGTTTAACCTTGAGGAAACTCTTTCATTAGTCAGTGTGTAAGTTTAAACAGTGTGGCTTGGTGAATTATAGATTACGAGGCACTGGACTTACGGTACATAAACTCAAGTATGCAAGAGCACAGGCTGGACTACAGTCAGACTGTTGCACAACGAATCTGTCCAACAATAGGAGGATGAATTCATTTACTATTAATTACGGGGCTTGCATTCTTATGCATGCTCTATGCACAAATACACCTCTCTGCATACACAGCTCTGCTGCACAATAACACAGATGTTTGACATATTCGGAGTACAACCTGCAAGACTTATATTTACTACCAAAGATAGTTATGCATTTATCTTCTTCTAATCAGTAATCTAATCACATCTCTCTCTCTCTCTCTCTCTCTCTCTCTCTGTGTCTTTATGGTAATAATTCACCTTAATCTGTGTACTGTAAACATCGTCTGGTCAATTGTGCTCACTCGTATATATCATGTGAGGAAGTCATGTGACTTTTGTTTCAGATACTCAGTGGTCTACCAGCATTAAAAGGAGAAAATGAATGAAAATGCTTATAGTGTAGTACTACTAATGCGTGATGTTCCTCTAATGCGTTAGTGAAGGACAAATTCAGTACAATTCAATTCAGTTTTATTTGCATGGCACTTTTTACAGTGGTCATTGTCACAAAGCTGCTTTATAGAATTAAAAAAATTATGGAAATAAATTACAAAATCATGCTGCTACCAGGGAGCTCCACAGGATCTTTTGTCTTTCATAACTATAAGATTGTTCATTTTATGAAAAGATCTTCCTTTAAAACTGTATTTATTTTGAGCAAAGATTCAAGATTAACATTTTTCGTGCTGCATTAAATAAACCCACACCTTCGTCAGCTATCTTGTATTTCAAACACAGAAGCCAATGCACTTTATCTGTTCCATTAAGGAATAAAAACTACAGCCAAATTAAACTGTTGAAAAACATCAAAAACAAGTGAAGAATAATTAGAATTCTGTCAAAAAAACAAACAAAAAAAAAGATCAAAAAAACTATTTTTAGTGGCAAACTCTGTACAATTAATTTACCATTAAGTTACCATTAAGTTCTTCATGTGTCTTCATCCATGGTCTGCTTATCGACTCCATGTTAACGTGCAGCACAGATTCAGTATGTTTGTCACACAGACACATAATGGGGGTCTTTAACTAAAGAGGATCACACTAAGCAGCTCAGTGATTAAAGTGGGTAAAGCTTGTCTGCGCCACTTTAAGTATACCATGTTACATGTACATCATGGTTTTATGGTAACATGCATATTAGGACCTGATTATAAATATTCTAAAGAAACTGTGCGAGGAAGTGTGTGTTTGTGCAGGAAACAAAAAAATGCATCACCTCTTCGAGAAAGAAGCCATGCAAAGCCTTATTTTGATTGTGTGTCCCTCTGTCTGTCTCCACAGTGCTGTGCTCGGAGCGGGTTGGCCAGGTTACAAAGACATACCATGATATTGAGGCGGTCACACATCTTCTAGAAGAGGTGAGAAACAATAACTGACTCATTAAAAGATCATTAGTCGTCTGCTGCCTGCAAGGAGAAATTTTATTGCAATAAAAACACTGTCAAGTCTCTCTATTCTTCTGCACTGACCCTAATTCTTCTACTGAAACGGCACTTAAAAGTAATTTTGTGTCAAAAGAAGCCTAAAATGAACAACCTAGTCAGATCTCTTACATACGGACCCCCTAAAGTGTGTTTTTTTTTATCTTGTGTGCACAAGTTAGTATCTTGTCCATAATTTATTGTTAAGACAGGCATTCAAGTCAAACCGGGACATTTAATTGCACAGAATAACAGAACACAGTTATGAGCGTAAAAACTGCCTTCTCTATATGATCCCCTGATACATTAATGCACTTAACCCAGCATTTCACCAGTGTTTGGATAACATCAAGTAGAAAGTTTTCATAGTACACTGAAGCCATGATCAGACTGCCTGCTTTGTGTCTGAAAGACTGGCCTTCCAGGAACTCCTTTAATGACCCAAACATGTGGAAGTGGCGTGGAAGGAGGTCAATGTGGCAATAACTCTCAGCGGAGTTTCTGTAATGTGCAAGTGGTGTTGGTGAATGAGGGTGTGTACAGTTCCCACCGACAGATGCGTCCCTTCCGCAAGTTTTTCGTTGATTTTCAGGGATCAGACGTTCCACTCGATGAATATTAACTGAACGATTGCAGTTGGCTCTAGAATCGTTCTTCTCAGATTCGGGTTTTACTATGACCAAGAGTCTCATCAGCGTATTGTGCTTTAAGTCTATTGTAAATGTCACTCAGTTTTATGTCTTCATTTACCAGAAATTTCATCACAAGTCCCGGTTCCTACAGGTCTAGAAGCAGTTTTAAACATTACAAAATACGATCTTGGAAATTAAATAATGACATTATTGAAATGCTGTTCAATTCTCACAGAAAGAACGTGATTTAGAGCTAGCAGCTCGAATTGGCCAGTCAATGCTGAAAAAGAACAAGGCCCTAACAGAACGTAATGAGCTGCTGGACGAACAGCTGGAGGTCGCGAAAGAGGAGGTCAGTACGTCCTGTGGAGTTCAGTGGCATTGGAGACATCCTTGTATAGACTCGACCTCAGATAATGTAGTAAAAATAACAAATATAAAGATGAAAAAGATCTTGTTCATGCTGTTAACATTTCTATCACATATTCAAATGAATTCATTTAATGTCAATTACGATTAATGTAATCCAATCTGATATTCTGATTAGTGTCTTTAGTATTTACTACTTCACTTCAGGGAAAAAAAAATCAATGATACTTGTGCACACAGAGTGGAATGAAATGAATGTGTGTAACGTTATAGATTGCTCAGTTGCGTCATGAGCTCTCCATGCGAGATGATCTTCTGCAGCTGTACGCCGGCCCCGAGGAGATAGAAGTTGCTGCACAATCAAGCACACCGTGAGTGCAACACACAGACCTGATTCTTAGACATGATCACTTGCCTCCTTTCAGACCTTTACAGATTTCTTGTGTTTTTTGTTATCGTCTCCATGTTAGGATCAGACGAAACGAGTCGAACTCTTCTCTTAGCAACTACGTCCACTATGATTTCCTGCAGAAGAAGCTCAAGAGCCTGGAGGAAGAGAACCTCAAACTGCGTGCCACGGTTAGTTTACGCATTACATACAGCTGAAATTGAGCTTCATTTCAGGTAAAACTGTCAACTGGTGAAAATAAAAAAAGGCCAACACCAGAAAGGTCAACACCCAAACGTCTCAGATGGTGCAGTTTTAACAATATCAAGAAACAAGAAGCAGATTGTAGTGCTGTACTTATAGAGTGGAATCCATCTCAATCACTAAGTGAAACAGGACCAGGCAAAGGCATCTTTTGTAGGATATGCATGTGGAGTTAGAAATCAGGAGTACTAGGGTTTCTGGGACATAGATTTTCATAATATTCCTTTTGAAGTGTATTACACGTAGTCCTGAAGAAGCTATGGACAATATGGTAAAAATATAAAAACAATATACAGTTTAACCTCGGTTCACAAATGTGATTTGTTCCTAAGTTCTGGTCGTAACCCAATTTGGTCGCAGACTGATTCAGTTTTTTCCCTAGGAATACATGTAAAAAGAATTAATCCGTTCTCTGTCACTATGAACTATTTGATTTATTTTGTTTATATCACAAAACATGAAATACTTTACTTTATGAAATATAAGAATGTAAAATGCATAATTTTGCAAAAAAACACTAAATAAAAATAAAAAAACTGTACAGGAGAGAGCGAGGGTTTCTTGGCCTCTGGTTCATATGTGGCAGCCGTTTTTTCACTAAAAATCTATCCAGGGAGATTTGTTTTTTTCTGCGCTGCACAATTATCCTAAAGTAAGACACCGTGTTATCTTTCATAAGGTTTAACAATCTGTTCAATAATTTCATTTGGATGTTACAATAAAAAATTATTATTTTTTTTGGCTTTTTTTTCTGGTGAATGAATGCAAAAAAAAATGAAAATTTTTTATTGTTGACTGAGCAAACCTCATGCTGGGTGACACACTCATGCCTTTGGTCAGCTTGGGATGGCAGTTTCTGGTCCTGAGGAGTTGTTAGTGAACAGGGACAAATATTAGATAAATTTTTTGGATCATGAACTGATTTGTTCGTACTGAGAGAGGTTCGTGAGAAGTATTTGTCCAAACTTGTTCATTATTGAATTCTGGTGTTTCGGCCTCTTATCCCCAGTGAAGGCCAATGCTATGCTTCCACCTTTGTGGCAACAGTTTGGGGAAGACCCTCTTCTATTTCAACATGACTGTGTCCCAGTGCACAAAGCAATGGCTACAAAGACATGGTTTGATAAGTTCGGTGTGGAAGAACTTGACTGGCCCACACAAACACATTTAACGTTTTCTACTCGCAGGCCGACGACTTGACATCAGAAACCAGCATCTATGAAGAGCAGGAGCAGCAGCTGATGATGGTGTGTGTTGAAGAGCTCTGTAAGTACTCCTGATTTCCCCACAAAATGATCTGCATGCTGTGTAATATTTCGTAGAATAAATGTACTCGTTTGTGGTATATGTAGCATCAGCGAATAAGCAGGTGGTGGCGCTGTCAGAGGAGCTGGCTCGTAAAGTGGAGGACTCTCTCCGACAGCAGGAGGAGATTAGCTCTTTGCTGGGTCAAGTGGTCGACCTGCAGCAGCGCTGTAAAGTGGTAAGAGAGGCAATGCTGCATATCTGCTAAAAATTTCTAACCTGTTGTTTACATTGGGTTATATGACAAGGGGTGTTCAAGTCAAACTGGGATTTGTGATGAACTTTCTGGTGAATGAATGCATAAAGGGCTACAGACGTGATCATAGCACCGGTATACTGAGTATATTTTCTACATTGATGGTATCACAGCACTAGTGAAACGCTGGGATGAATGCATTAGTGTAACAGGGGATTATATAGAGAAATAAAGTTACTTTTTACTTTCATAACTGTATCCTGTTATTCTGCACAATCAAAAGTCCTGGTTTGACTTGAACGCCCATTGTACAGTATTAATAGTGCAATAACTGGTGCATCAGTATTTCTCTTACAATGACCAACTTTCTGGTTGTTTAGTGGAATAAATTATATACTGTATGGACTTAATACAATCATCAGAAGAACTAATTTATTAAAATCATGCAGCTCATCAGAGAGAACGAGGAACTCACTCAGCACCTAAACACTTCCCGGGAAAGCCAGTCACAGCTTAAAACAGAGGTTTGTCCTGCCCACTTCCCAATGCTGCAACTCTTCTGCAAAATTTCATGATTAAAGCATTTGAAGAAACTGATGACCTGTGATTATGTTCGACTCTGTTCTATCTGCGTAGCTGAAGGAACTGCAAGAGAGGTACGCAGAGTGTAAAGACATGCTCCAGGAAGCCAGAGAGGACATCAAGAACCTGCGCAATAAGAGTCTGCCCAACAGCACGGTGCAGCGGTACAGCTCGCTGGCTGCGGTGTTCCCCTTGGACTCAATCGCTGCTGAAATTGAAGGAACCTTCCGCAAAGGCCGGGACAGTCCTGCTCCCTCAGAGTACAAGTGTGTAGAAAAATTGTAACAATCCTTCATGACTAAAAACATCTTCTTGTGGTTAGCGTTCAATTATTATCTTATTTTGTAACAGGACCCATCCATGGCGTGTGTTTGAGACAGTGAAAGTGGCCAATCAAGCTGCACGACTGCGCTCTCGGTGTC
The DNA here is from genome assembly GCA_030014305.1 of Clarias laeviceps. Lineage (NCBI taxonomy): Eukaryota > Metazoa > Chordata > Actinopteri > Siluriformes > Clariidae > Clarias > Clarias laeviceps. Next base: position 5,519,590 of record JAQMYJ010000007.1, on the reverse strand, counting down.
TTTCACCGCAGGTCAGTGGTTCTAGTCCTGCCTCCTTGCTGTCCAGTCGAAACAGCACACCACGCACTAGCTACTACGGATCTGACTCCATCAGCCTCAACCTGGAGGACAAACCCCAGTCCTCAACACCGTTACAGGAACAGAGGTGAGTTTGAGAAGTCTTTTTGTCCCTTTTTCTTCTGACAAGTTGTCAGTGCTAAACAGTGAGCACTTTTCTGGTTGAATTTCTTATTCTAACATCATCAGTGCTCCATACATGATATAAATACCCAGTAATGATCAGATTCCATTTTTTGGTATGCCGCCACAGCTTCGTAGAATCAAAGCGTCTGGGTCAGCCGGGCATGCCAGGTGGTCAAGATCTGGAGAAAGCTCTTCGTTCCCTCTCTGCACGCCAGGAGAGCCATTCTTCTGATCGTCCCTTCTTTGATGTGGAACGTGAGAGGAAGCTCAGGGCCCTTGGAGGCAGCAGTGCAGAAGGCTCCAGTGGTTTCCTTACACCCAATGACAGCTTGGGATCCACAGGAACCAACTATTCAGGAAGCTCACAGCATTCATCCGGGTCATCCAGCTCCCGCTCCTACCTGCCTGAACGCTTGCAGATAGTCAAACCACTGGAGGGTGAGTAAACCACACACTCACACCCACACCCACACATCCACACAGATGCTTTGGAAAGATGTGGAAATCATGTTGATTGTGTTGTATTTTCTGGTTTAAATCTTTTTTATTAAGGTATTCACTGAAATAATCCAACAGATATTGTTACATACCAAGATTTTAGTT
>JAQMYJ010000007.1:5494244-5512515 GCA_030014305.1 Clarias laeviceps | reverse complement strand
TATTTACACATTAAGTTTACTGAAAGTAAAAACAGTTGAAAGTCAGAGGACGTTTCTTTTTTTGCTGAGTATACAATGTAAGCGAAAAAAAGGTTTTGTCTGTATATTGGTCAGAACTCCCTCTTTCAGTGATATCTTTACATTTCATACATTGGAGGACCCGAAAACATTCTGAGAAAATTTTATATCTGTATGTCTATCCAGACAGATTTTGTCACAGCATCACACAAAACTACAGTAGTTGGACAGAATTTAATGAAACTTTTGCAAAATTTAGATTTTTGCCTGAAGTTAAACCTGGACTAAAAGTTCAATCAAAATGTTGAGTAGAAATAAAGTTATAGGCTGTTATGTGTCAGATTGTGTTGTAGCATCAAGCAAAACTGTCTGGACAGAATTTAATGACACTTTTGAAGTACTTATAATTACTTATATAAGTACAGATATTTGCCTGAAGTGTGACCTGCTCAATAAGTCAAATCAAAATGTTGAGTAAAAGTGATGTTATGAATCATTATGTGGTGGATTTAATAATCTACTTTGAAATAAGCTACTTGCTCAATGTAAACAAACACCTTGACCAATATATATTAATTAGAAAAGCTAAACTGCATATTTTTACTGGGATTAGTTAATAGTTTCAACTCTGATATAACAGCACTGAAGTGGTATATGTAAATTTTAATGCTTTGGAGTCATTTTAAGACAAAACTTAATCTTCATCCGTCCTACTTTTTAAATTTCTTTTCTGTGATTCACTCTCCGATTACTGAACAGGGAGTGTGTTTGACTGAAGACGAAAGAAGTGAACTTAGCGTAAACAAGGTGTAAACATTAACAACATTAACTTTTTTACATCTCTTTTCCACATTAATTGTAAGATGAAATAACAGTAAATTTTAAATCTTGCCATAAACTAGATAAATTTTGTATAATTTCCTAATATTTTTAGCCAGCGATTCACTGGAAACCAATACCATATAATGTCACACCAAACACAATTCTGTGAAATTTCAGTTTAAAAAAAAATTAAAGGATTCATCTTTGTTGCAGGCAGACATGTACGTGGGCTTCAAACTAAAATGATAATATCACTGATTACATTAAGGCTGATCAGCTTGTTTTTAGCTTTACTCTTCTACAAACACATTTCTAGTCTGCACCAAAACAACCCAAATTATCGTTCATTTACGGTGCCGTCGGAACTACTTTAAAAGTTGCAGTTATATTAAAATAATGCACACCTTCTGACCAATCAGATTCGAGCACTGCACGCCAAAACACGCCAAAGCCGGCGTTATCACACCAACCCACTTGTGTTTTGTTTTTTTGGGTACCAGCACGGCCTGTAGTGTTATTCCTTACATATAATTTTGTATAAAATAAACAAAAAAAGTGAAATACAAGAAGTAAAGGTTTTTGCTTTGAGGTGCATACATTTAATGAGATGCAGAAGAGAGCTCGTTGTTACAATGTTACATTTATTTCACTTTTATCTTTAGTCCGTACTGCGGCGCCCGAAGTCCACCCAGCCCTGATAGTCCGCAAAGCAGTCGTCCCGCTGGATAATTTCTGTCAAAACAACAAAATTAATATCGATAACAATTGAAGCTCATCTCCATCCAAAGCAAGGGCACTTACCCGACAGAGCCTGCAGTATCTGTTTGGACGTAAACCGGCGCTGGTCCTCTGGTAATGGTGCAAAACGCTCGGGTCTCGCGCCGCGACTCTGAGCCCCTCTGTGCACCTGCGGCACGCTCATGTCGCGCGCTTCAGACGCCTCGTGTGCCGGTAACAGCGGCGAGCCCGTGCATGTGTGCACCGTCACCGCAATCATTATAAAGCTGATCAAAGTGATTGTCGCAGTCATGCCTGAGGGAAGAAACGCGGCTCTTTAATAATGACACATTAAACATCGAAAACTGTCAGCTTATACATGTGTGTATCATTTACACCGAATATACCCTACAGCATCAAATTCCGGTTTAACAACAGTATCAGTAACAACCTCATACAATAACACTACAGTTCATCTCTAGTCTGTAATACAGGCTCATGTACCTGCACAGTGCAAAGACGTTCAGCCGAATATTCCAAATTTAATGTCACCGATGTGTTCTACATGTCCTTTATATATACAGATATCACTGACAAGCAGGATTGCAGCAATCAATAATACATTATTTGGCAATCAGGAAGCAATAACCCTTATTGTACCTTATGTCAATTGATTAGATGACTGTCGATCATCTCCATCATCCATTCATTTAGTTCTGGTCTGCTTTTTGTTACGTCTGAGGGGCATTGGTGGCTCAATGGTAGCCATGCGGAAGGCCCAGGTTTGATTTCCACCCAATGCCCAAGTTCCAGCCGTTGGGATAGATGGGTTGGAAGGGTTGCATCAGAAAGGACATCCGACATTAAAAAAAAAGGCATTTGCCAAGTTGTTGTGAGGATCGGATGGTCCACTATGGCGACTGCTTGACGGAAGCAGCAGAAAGACCAACAACAGCATTAATTCATGTCAGTAATCAAGTGGTTGGACTAATGATCAGAAGGTTCCAGGTTAAAACCCCATCCCCACCAAGTTGCTCAGTAGTCCAACACCTTAATCACTGAGCTACCCCGGTAGCTCGGACGTAAATTGATGCTCTTGTTAGTCTTTCGGCTGTTCCCGTGGAGGGCTTGCCACAGTGGAACATCCGATCCTCTCAACAACTTGGCACACTGTTGAGCCCTTGGGCAATTAAACTGCTTAAACATGTAATGAGATAAAATGTAAGTGAAATGTTGTAAATGTAAAGGTAAATGTATTTTACTACTGTCATTATAATGAAAATGATATAATGAATGATATAATGAGGACTGTGGGAGAACATGCTTCTCTGCATAGACAGACCAGAAACAAAATTCAAACACACATCCCTGTGCCTACTTTCTGTAAAAAACAATAAAAAAGATGAACATATACCATTTCTTGTGACAGGGACGTGTAATGTCAAGTCATTTTTCCTTTTCCTGGAACTCTTTGGGTGAAACATGTTCTAGTTTGGCAATGCTCCTGTGCACAAAATGAGCACAATAAAAACAAGGTGAGACTGTTATAGAAAGCAAGTGACTAGGGAACCAAATCCATATTATAACAGCAAAGGGGGGAAATGCCTATTAGATGCATTTAATAACAATAATTTTGGAATAAGATGTTCTGCAAGAACATATGGCTGTGATGTTTGAGTTGCCACAAATCTTTTTGTACAACCCTAGCAAAAAGGAAAGACATTTATTATATATTTTTTTCTGATGGTGCAGGCATACTGTAAGATATTATTTTGTTTGTTGATATTAAGTTACATCTAAAGTTACACCAACGATTTAAACTTCCTAGGTATTGCCCAGGGAGAAAAACATCTGCACCTGATTCTGATTCTTATTTATGACAACATTTCGGTCAAATATCAGTGATCATAGATATGACCATATAGTGTATAAATTTTGATAAGAACATTGATTAGCTTAAGGTGAAATAAGGCTTAAGTGGTTTCACTGACGTAGAGACTTCTATTTAATACAAAAATGGACTAGGTGTCCCGTCCTACAGACAGAGAGTGGTTTATGTACCTAAAGATTTTAGGAAGCGGAAGTTGTCAATCTCTGCAATGCTGTCAACCTTATTGTGTGCTCAGAGCAAACAGCTCAATACAGGCTGCACATTTTCCATCTGAAAACAATTGCAGCTGTAGTAGTAGTAGTCTAAATCAGTTTAATATGAGAAGGTTATTTGGTATTGCTTGCAATGGAAAGCTGAAAGTTATAACGCACACTGAATACAGGAAAATTTATTAAATAGATGTCAGTGAGAAATACTATATTACTACTAATAGGTTACTGCATTGTTTTATGTTTTTATTTATTTATGAGCAAACCTAAAATGTTACGCAAAAATCTAACATAATCTGCCAGTTATGGGCTTTTTTTTCTATAAATAAATGTATAATACATTTATTATTGACATGCTTGCTACAGAAAATCACTGAGCAAAAAAACAATTATGCAAACATTCACAAAGTCAAACTGACATGCTTGCTCACACACACACCCTCCAAAAACATTTGTCTATCAAAGTATAAAAAACTAAACAAACAAACAAAAAACAAAAAAAACCAGTTGTTTTTATCTAAGACATGGCATGAAAACCTGACTTCCATGGACCTGAAAATTCCATGAGATGAACAGCACCTGTTTTATTTGGAGTACTATTTAAAAACAAAACTGATAGCTGCCAATTAAAACATAAATGCCAGGTGTCAAGGGATGGACATAGCTCAGAAATAACTTTTAATTAAGCATTGTTTATTTATATATAATGTTTTTTAGGCACTTTATACAGACGTTTTATGCATTTTTATTATGGCGACATATATGCATGTGCTATTATTTATCCACATGCAACTGTTTTGAACAATTCATTTATTTTCCCTTAATGAATACTGTATTGTTGTATTTAATTGTTTGTTTGTTTTTCAAATACAGTAAAATGCATTTACCTGTGCCCGCACATTTTTCACATCATGCCATCTGGAAAAGATAAAAATCAATGATGGGGGGCGGAAAATATCTTGAGCAATCTTTATCTGTCTGTCAAGTCGTGCCTAATCAGTCAGTTGTATGTTCTAGCCTGTAGCAAACGATAAAGGATAAATCAAATATAAAATCTAAATTAATGTTAGATAAATGTTGATGATGCAAAATTTAAATTGATCTTTCCCCTTTAGTAGGCTTTAAATTTTCTGTACATTAATGGAATGCATTACAAGCCATGACCCTAAGCTATTAAGAAACAAATGATAAGACGTATTTTCTAATGATCACTTTTTCCCATTACATACTGTATACCAGCTGAGTAACCAAACAAGGATGAATGAAATCCTGCTGGTTTTTCAGTCCTGCAGCCATTCTGTAAAATCATTATCATTAGTGTTCTTAAGAAGCACTCAAAAACTTAATTACCCCAAAGCATTTTTTGTTTACTTATGCACAGGTATGTACAGTACCATCCCTTTTATAAGAACTGATAAAGATTAGTGAATTCTTTGGAAAGGTGTAACATGGTATGAAATGTCAGACCAGCCCTTCTAAACAAAAGAATTCCGTGACATTTGCACCTATAAAAGGATAAACTGGTCAGAATGTTTCTGAGAGTTTTACTTCTGAAGGACTTTGCAGATTTATCAAGCACCTGAAGCATCAAGCCATGCCTGTCATACTCCGTCGTAGTGCTTCCTACAGCAATATTTCTAGGGCAAGTCTCTCCACTTTTGGTGATTATGGCGCCAAATTTGATTTTTCATCCTCAAGTTTCCCCTCTTACGAGTTTGCTGCATTTGGCAATGAAAAGATGACTATGCAGAATCTTAACAGCCGCCTGGCAGTGTACCTGGAGAAGGTAAAGTAAAAGTCTTATTTTCACTTATTTTATAATAAATAAAAATGTAAATATTGTTTAAAAATTAATATGGTTTCATTTTCAAAAGCCAAGGAACTATGTAATAGGACAATAAAGTTCCAAATTATTTCTCAACTGCATGCCTTGACCTGAGAAAAACTGTTCTTTATTTACTGACATTTCCTATAAATGTTCTGCGCTGTCAGGTGCTCTCTTTGCAAAAAGCCAATCTAAATATTGAGCAGAAAATAAAGGAATATTATGAAAGCAGGACCATCACTGAGAGGAAAGATCTGAGCCATTACTACATCATCATTGAAGAGCTCCAGAAACAGGTAAAGCAGCAGTTAAGCTTCATGAGAATCCAGTTAGGCTTCATAAGACCTTAAGCTGTAATTTCATACTTTATTGTTTTTTTATTTCATTTGCATATCTATATTATCCTGTTCATGTTAAATCGAGTATTTCTTGTTTCTCCCCATGTCTTGTCTCGTTTTTTCTAATGATGTGTTATATATCTTTCTCTTGGAAGTTTATTGCCAAGACCAAAGAAAATCAAATGGTTCACACGATGTTGCATAATGCTCAACTAGCAGCTTCTGACTTTAGGAATAAGTAAGTGCCTGCTGTTTTCTGTGTTGTTTGCAAAACATGCAACATCTGCCTATCACTGCACAAATGTAATCATTTTTTAGATCTAATATGATTTTATTGATTTCTTTTCATTGTTTGCTGATGCAGGTTTGCGTTCGAGAGGAACATGCATTTGGTTGTAGAAGCAGATTTGCAAGCTCTGCGGAATCATATTAGACGCTTTGAAGACGAAATCAAAGACCTAAAACTCCAGTTTGAAGGACTAACTGATGAACTCAAAGACCTAAAGATGAGCCATGAGGAGGTGAAAACACCTTTTTGTTTCCTTAGATTCAAGCATTTGTTGTTTTATGTGTGTGGGTGGCCATTCATGAACTTTGCCTTCATATGCCAAAAAACATTGTCTGTCTGTTTTCACAGGAACTAATCATGGTTCGCAACCAAAAGAGCGGCTCAGTGGATGTGCAGTTAGCACTCGGTCGATCTGGACACCTGGATGAAGAGCTGCATCAGATGCGGGAGCGATATGAGGCACTCATCCTAAAGAACCGCAAAACAGCAGAGCAGTGGTTCAAGAGCAAGGTGATCTGGTTGTTTGGTTGATCGGTTGAATGGATGCATGAGTGGATGGATGAAAAATATTATTCAGAAGTAATTAGTTAATAATTACTAAGTGCTATAATAGATGTGTCATATCTAAATGAAAGTTGAGACATGGAGAGGAAGTAAAAGGTACTCATAGAATATAAAAGAAGAGAGGTTGAAGGCAATTATTAAATAATTAATAGACATTCATCACACACACACACACAGACACACACACACACACACAAACACACTCCAGTGGGCAAGCCTCAGCATAAGCTTTTATCTGAGTAAGTTTTGTCTGCCAAGTTGTCACCCACTTGTCCCGCTGTGAGGGATCTAACGCTGCTCACAAACTCGAAGAAAGACACATCAATGACACTAGGACTTAGGAAGGTTTTTAAGCATGTTAAAGGCTTTGCAGGTAATCCCTTAAGATGTACTGTTTGTACTACTTGTTTTGAGAAATGCACTTACAGTTAGTCTTACTGAGAAAATCTGTAAACGCTTAATATTTCTCCTAAATTCACAGTTCCACCAAGGATAATTTTTTCCCTCTTTCTTTTTCCTTTTTCAGATTGTTTCTTCTGCTGAATGTATGATGGCTATAACCATTGCTTCATTCATTTCTTCCATGTCTGCAATTTTACACATTGTGTGCAACTTTTATACAATGTATAAAAAAAAGTCAATGTATGAAATCAAATGTATAAAAAAGTATTTATACATTTGATTTCAATAATAAAAAAAAGATTTCCAGTCTGCTTTAATTTATTTGCACCTTATTTAGATCCTTTATCTTGATCTATTTTAATCATAATCTTTCCAGATACGGAATTTTTAAATCTTTAAAAATTAACCATAATAGGACAGCTGACTTTTTAAACATACATATTTAGCTCAATTTTATAAACACACAGCCTCACTGTGAGTGGTGCCGGAGCAGGTGCACAATAAAAAAAAGATTAAACAATGCACTATTTATTTGTCCCACCTGCTCAAACAGCTACACCCAAATACAGAATGCACGTCAATTAGTTATAATTACTTCCATTACTGTTAAATACAATTTTATGTTACATATTTGATCTTGCCTGGATATGTTGACTTGCAATGCCTATCTATTTCAGGTATACTAACACATGTCTCTATCTCTTTTCTCTATCTCTTGCTTAAGCATCCTTTCCCTTCGTTTTTTTTGCCTCAGCTTGTATTTTTATTTTCACAAACAGTGAACTATTTTACAACAGCTGTTTCATTGCCTTGTCCTATCCCATTAATTTCTTTAATTGTCTTTTAGTTTTTCTTCAAATTTTGTAGCAATATTTGTCTCCTTGCCCTTTTATATTGTTTTATTGTTTCTACTAAGTGTTGCTTCTTTAATATATATTATTTAATATAGAGTATTAGAGCTTTTCTCACAAAACTCACAAGTAAAACTCACATGTAATTTTCATTATTGTTTGACAATTTATTGAGGCTTATAGAAGTTTAATAGGCATGAAAATAGAGATGTACAGTTGTCTGTAAGCTGATTGAGATTGTGTATTTTCTAGGTAAGCGAACTGAATTCTGAAGTGCATGAAGTGCAAACTGATGCCACAAGCTCCCAAACAGTCTCACGTGAGCTGAAGAAAAACTACCAGTCCCTGGAGGTAGAAATAAACGGGTTTTATTCCCAGGTACCTTTAATCTATTTCTTGCACTGCTAAAAGCAATTCATAAAACCCCATTTAATTTTTATATTTATAGAACTACGCTTTATATTTATAGAACTACGCTTTATACATTACAGATTCAAATCCTGCAGAATAAACTGGTTGAGGTGGGAACACGTTACGCTAATCAGGTATCAATTGTAGATGTGCGCATAGAACGACTAGTAACAGAGCTGGAGCAGATCAAATTGCAAATGCAAAAAAATGTCATGGAGACGGAGGTCCTGGAGCAGGAGATCGCTGAGTACAGGAGGCTGCTAGAGGGAGAACTGGATGGGTGAGGCTTTGGGATTGTTTGTTGTGGATGTAAAACTGAAAAGATCATTTGTCAATGTGAAGTATTAACTAAAGAGGACCAGGGCTTTGCTTGTATTTATCCTTACTTTGATGAATGCAGAAAAAGATTGATCAGACATTTTTTATGAATTGTTCACAGATTTAACATCAAACTAAAAAGTGAGTCCAGTACAACGTCATCCAGTACAACTGTGTCAAAGGCAGTGACCAAAGAAGTTGTGGAAGAAAGGACAATGACAAAAGAAGAAGAAGAAGAAGGTAAACTAAAATTATTATACATTTCATTTAATTCTATTTGTATATCATTGATGGCATTTGTGTATGTACCTGTTTAGTACTCAAAATTTTTATAGTACGTTTCTAATAAACAAAAATCCATCAAAACATGATGAACAATAAAAGTACAATAAAAGAATATGTCATTTACCCCAATCCCTCATAGGACCTACTACAAATAAGACACATTAAACAACAAATTGCACACAAGACAGGGACAATTAAAATAAACAGCTGATAAGAGCTGTTAAGAACAAGAGGGAAACCCTGAAAGACACACATGCCGGTCAACATAGTCTATGAAATATAGCACTGGCAGTTCCTCAATCTCAGTTACACTGCCTGACTTTAAAGTTTTCTTTTTGATTAAAAATTAAATTAACACATCTTATAAGCAAACAATAAAAAAAATGCTTTTATTTATTTATTTATTAATTAATTATTGATGTGGTTAGTGACAGACACACATCCCAAGATTATTATTATTATTATTATTTTCCAGATGTGCATTTATTTCTGACAGGTGATGACTGTTGGTAAAAACTTCCAACTTATGCAATTTTTTTGTTGTGTTCAGGATCTTAGTCCTCATGCACACGTCCAATCTTAACCAGATGCTCTGTCACCCTTTCTGCCATCTTTTCTCAGAAATCCTATTCATATCAATATTTATTATATTTGTTCAATCCAAACAAATTTTTTCCACTATAAGTTGCAATGGTAACACTATATGTGTATGTGTGTGTCTTTTCTTTATATAGAGTTCCATAGGCGCCAGATACGAGTGAAGGTTATCAAAGAGGAATTGGTGGATGGAGTAGTTGTGGCTGTGAACGTAGAGGAGAAAGTGCAGGACGTGTCTACCTGAACAGACAAATGCAACAGTCCAATGTTGCCTTACATATAATTATAACAATATGCTTCAGTGATTAAAATAATAATGCAAAGATTTGGGCCATTTGAAATACAACACAGGTTCACTGTCTATCGTCTTTGTGGTGGTGCTTACTGTGCAAATGGTGTAGAGTGATAAATTTGGCTTTAGGATATGAGGTAACATACTGTATTTTTATTTCAAATACAGGGTTTAACCACTAGGTGTCACTTTTAATAAACTTTAGGGATTCATAGTGCATTAGGGATTCATACCAAGTGGAGTGTGCTGTCTATATATTCACAGGAATATGGTTCGCTTCAAAGGATTCTGGAACAATAAAAATAATTGTACAAAAAAGCTAATATGGGGCTGATTTATTTATTTATTTATTTATTTATTTTTTGCAACTCAAAGGTACAAAACAGAGATTTAAACTTTCTTGAGTAAATATGAATGCTATGTACTTTCAGGTCAGCTGCCTCCAATCGTTAACACTTACAGGCTTGTTGATAGGGTGAGGGCATTTGAACACAAAAGTCATTTTATAGGCATTTTAGCATCAGAATGCCATGGCCACAGTGAAAAAACACACACCCAAGCTATCTGCACAAAGAAAAGCCAACTTTCCCATGCCCAAGTAAATGAACAATTTCATTCAAATCTATTTAATTATATCTGTGTAACCATTTTAGCAGCAGACATTAACAATTAGAAAACAGCTACAAAGACAAAATAAACAGGCATAAATGTAAAAAAATAAAATAAAAAAATCATTCACACATGATGAATTTATTCCTATGAATAAGCCAGAGATGATAGTGGCAAGAATCCCTGAGAAGTGCATAAACAAGCTTTGGTTAATCCAGAATGCAGCAACCAGAATCCTGACAATAGACTGTGACAATAAACCAGAGCTTACTGTCACAGTCACATAATGTATAAGGTGAATCTATGTTTAGTGCAAGCAGGGACTCCGGCAGGAATAACTATGACAGCATAACTTAAAGGGAGAGCCAGAAGAAAACACAGACATGAGGACATGAGACATGAGATGTAAAGCAACCGATCACTCCATACACCTGAGTGATCAATAAGACTGGGGAAGACAGCATCTACAGTAAGCATAGCTAATTCACCATAATACTCTACATCCATACAGTATGTCCCCCAAATCTGCTCTTTTACCTAAGGCAAATATATTCACAAAATGCTTGGTTTTTAGCCTAAACTTAAACACTGAGACTGTGTCCGAGTCCCGAACATTTATTGGAAGGCTATTCCATAACTTTTGGGCTTTGTAAGAAAAAGCTCTGCCCCCTGCTGTAGTTTTCATAATACGCGGTACTGACAAGCAGCCTGCATCCTTTGAAGAAAGTAGGCATGGTAAATCTTAAGACACTAGCAGTTCACCCCGGTACTGTGGCGGCGACACCATTTCATGCTTTATAGGTCAAGAGTTGTATTTTAAAACCAACACAAACTTTTATTGGGAGCCAATGCAGTGTGGAAAAGATACGGGTGATGTGCTCATATTTTTAAAAGCAAGCTGAAATTTAAAACATAAAAACATTTTGCAGTTTCATTAAAAAAATATTTAAACCGCCTGAACTTCAGATGTAAAAAGTATACAAATTTTGGATGAGTTACACACAGGATACTTGCAAGCCTCATATTCCATTTCTTATAAGAATCTGCAAGAACCTGCCTAAAAAAGTGCTAAGGAACAGGGAACAGAGAGTTCATGAATGTTATAATTTTACTGCAGGTTTGAACATGGCTGATAATACAAGACTTTAGCGGTTTTAAGCACTTAAACACAGTTTATTCACCAAGCTACATCCTTCTGTTCACACTGTGATTCATATGATGCCTGTGCCAACTTCAAGTATGCCAGGGTGTGTCTAGATATCTATTGCATACTCATGCAACTCTTGCAAAATAAGGTGTTCATCATTTAATTTAGCTTTCTTGTTTTTGTGTTATATTTGCCTTTTTCCAAGTTTTTTCTTGCATTGTACTGAATATCATTCATAATCTTCATTTTAACTAAAATATACACAGGCTGAGTAAAATATAAGCAGTTAAGAAAAAAGTATGTGCCACAACAGAGGCACAGAATTCTATATAAGTCTTTTTCTCTAGCATATTGAAACACATGAGGTAAGGCCAGGGAAACGCAACTGTAAAGTCAACATTGCAGTCCTGTGGATTATCCATTTTTAGGTACACACAGGTAGGGTAAACTACATTATGTAAAACAAGTAGGTCATTGCACTGATGGCAAGTGTGTTAAAAGAAAAAAGTCATATACAGTACTTCAATATTTTGTTGGACCAGCTTTTGCTCCGATTATGGCATATATTCATTATGGCATTATTTCGATAAGGTTATGCAATTTCACAACATTTATTTCTATCAAGAGTCGCATTAATTTCTCTCCAAGATCTTGTATTTATAAAAGGAGAGTCTGACTCCTGTGTAAAGTTATCTCCAGCACACCCTAAAGATTCTCAGTAGGGTTAAGCCAGGACCCTGTGGTGGCCAATCTGTGTGTGTAAATGAGGTCTTTTTACTCCCTGAACAACTCTTTCATAATTCGAGCCTGATGAATCCTGGCATTAACATCTTGGAATATGCCCATACCATCAGGGAATAAAAAAAATCCATTGAAGAAAAACTAGTCATTCAATATATTGAAGTATTCTGTTAACCTCATTTTTTGGGCACATAACAATGCCGAACCTAGACCTGAGCAACAGAAGCAACCCCGGTTGTACGGTAGGCACTAGGCATGATAGGTGCATCACGTCACCCCCTCTTCTTACCTTGATGCATCCATCACTCTTGAACAGGGTAAATCTGGACTTATCAGCCTACATGACCTTTTTTCCAATGCTCCACAGTCCATTCCATATGCTCCCTAGCAAATTAATGGCTTTTTTCCCCCGATTAGTCTCACTGATAAGTGTTTTTCTTAAAGGCTACAGAGCTGTTTAGTTCTAATCCTTTGCGCTTTTTACAATGTGCATGTGGAAATTGTTGTTTATTTTACAGTTTAAGTTCACCAAATCTTTAAGTAATCTCCCATCACACTCGTACAGGATATTTTTTCGGACCATATTTCTGCCTCAAACATGGTGGCTCACCACTATCCTTCCAGGTTTTAATAATGTGTTTTTGAGTTTTTAACTCAGTTGTAGTAGTTGTAGCATCTCCTTAGTTGGTTTTTCATTTTTATGATGCAAGACAATAATTTGACCCTTCTCAAACAGAGTAACATCTTTTATAAATCTTTAGAATATGTTTTTGCATATCATGCCTTGACATGGTTGTTTAAGAAATGAGAAGCTACATTCTTGGTTAAAACATTTTTTTTACCAGCTAAACCATATTAATCACTGCAATAATTCTCCAGTGGAACGCCCTTAACTATTTGCTTAGTTAAATCCAGATGGTGTCCTTTTTGTCCCTAGGCAGTGTATAAACACACCCGCATACACACACTATTGTGCATAAGTTTTTGGCAAGTGTGAAAAAAATGCTGTAAACTATGAATGCTTTAATGCTTCAAAAATACCTGTCAATTGTTTATTTTATCAATTTACAAAATGCAAAGTGAGCGAACAGAACAGCGAATAGAAAAGAATTCTAAATTTTAAGGGATTTTAAGTCAGATGTATAATTAATCAATTATATCAAGCAGGTGCTTTGTTTAGTCGTTAAGTCAGATCCAACTCTTTGTGACCTCATGGACCATAGAACACAAGGACTTCCATGCTGTTCAAGTGCTTTTCTTCGCAAGGATAATGGAGTGGGTTGCCATTTTTTTGTCAAGAGGACCATCTATAGGCAATTTGGCAATGCCAATTATTCTAATCTGCATTTCTTTGAACTGTGGAAGAAAACCGGAGAACCTGGAGGAAGCCCACCAAGCACAGGGAGAACGTACAAACTTCATGCACACAGACCCGAGGCGTGAATCAAGCCCAAGACCTGTAGGTGCAAGGCGACAGTGGTAACCTCTAAGCCATTGTGCCACCAAGCAGGTGCTAATAATAATTTTCATTTCAATTCCATATGTACAGTACATTAAAATACAGTCTTACAGAAATAAAATTTAACCAGCAACAGTTGTGTAAGAGACTCAAAACTGGGTAAGGAACAGCCACATTTTTCTACTAAGGTAAGGTTGTGGAAGACAGTTTCATGCCACAGGTCATACACCATGCCAAGACTGAGCACAGCAACATTAAGAAATTATTTTGCAACACTGAGGTCTCTCCCAGGCAACGGTTTCAAAGCAGACTGGGGTTTCAAGATGTGCTGTTCAAGCTATTTTGAAGAAGCACAAATAAACTGCAATGTTGAGGTCCATAAACACAGTGGCCAGACAAGAAAACTGCAGCAAATGAAATATACACCATGCATACTTCCCTTTGACATCAAAAGGTGTCCAGCAGTGCCAAGGACTGGTGTAAACCGGTGGAACCCAGGTATACCCATCAACTGTGTAGAGAAGTCTGGCCAGAAGTCTGGAAGAATTGTGGCCCAAAACCCATATCTCTGACATGTCAACAAGGCTAAGCACTCAACTATGCACAAAAACATAGGAACTGAGGTGCAGGAGGCCGGTTGCTTGCCTGGTACAATAATGAGTGTCTGCAGGCAACAGTGAAGCATGGTGGAGGTTTCTTGCAAGTTTGGGGCTGCATTTCTCCAAATGGAATTGAATATTTGGTCAACTGTAATGCCGTCCTCGATGCTGAGAAATATAGGCAGATAGTTATCCATCATGCAGTACAATTATCTAGGTGCATGATTGACCCCAGCTTTATTCTACAACATGAAAACAACCTCAAACATACAGCCAAAGTCAAAGGATTATCTCTGCATAGAGGAGAACAAAAAGTCCAAGAAGTGATGGTTTGACCCAATGATCTCAATATTATTGGGTCTGACTGGGACTACATGAAGAGACAGAAAGATTTGACACAGCCTACAGTACATCTACAGAAGATCTGTGCTTGGTTCTCCAAGATGTTTAGAAAAATCTACCTGCTGAGTTCCAAACACTGATTTGACTTGGATTTCCTTTTTGTTTGTGTACTTTCCATTTTGTTAATTGCTGAAAAATAAACTATGAACACTTCTGTTTTTAAAGGCTTTCATACTTTACAAAATTTTTTTTTACGTCTGCCTAAAACCCCTGCACAGTACTATATGTACGTGTGTGTGTGTGTGTGTGTGTGACGGTTTAAATGTGTCTCAGTAACAAAGAGATTTCCTCTGAAAACCAGGTGAAAAGTCACACAGAATAAAGACACAAACCATTCACTTCTCTCTGCGGATTTCCTGTTTTTTTTACACAACTCTTAGGCTTGCTCTGGTACACTGCTATGATTAACATTCATTTTAATTCACTTTTCATTTCACATACTTTAAACAAGATGAAAATTTGTCTTTGTCCAGTCACATTTCAGTGTGTGTACTGTTTTCAGGGCTTCTATCACATAGTCCAATACATGTGCTATTAATTTCACTTAGCAATACCTACTAACATACCTTCACTTTAGCCACTGTGGGTACATGTAAGCTGTTCTTGGACACTAAAAAACGGTTTACACAATCAATAATTTCTTTAAAACCTTAATTAAATTCAATTAATATTTTAACTGTAACTCATTTGTTAGCCGTATAAGCACTTTGTCAACACAAATGATTGTACGTTCAGAGTTCGAACATCAGAAACATTGCTAATCTGCAAAAAATGTTAGCACTTCTCAAAGTCTGGGAACGGCCATTTTCAGGAAATGCAACATTGTGTGGTTTTAATCACTTCAATTATGTCTTTGCCAATTAACAATTAAGCATGTAAACAAAACTCAGCTCATTTACAGTTCTTAATGTTTAGGCACAATAGGTGTACTTTTGTGGTCTTTTTAATGTTGACTGACTTGAAAAACAGGTAGAACGTTCACTGGCATGAAGACATTAATTGCTCATTTCTTTTCACAAATTTCCTCTGAAGAGAGGGTGGAAACCTACAGTATGCCTGATAGGGCGGAAACCCAGGCATATAGGTATCCAGGGCACAGCACTTACACTCTTCCATATCTTAATAAACTACATTTATTTATTTAATAAAGAAATACATTTATTTATTTAATATTTAATGAATAAATGTGAAATTAAACATAGCTATGTTTTTTACTGTAAATTTTTTCCCCACGCAATTTCACCAAGTGTTTAAATGATCTCCATTCGTGATTTTGTTCTGACCACATTTCTACCGCAAAGTTGACACTCACTCACTCATTGTCTATACCGCTTTACCTGTGTTCAGGGTCGCAGGGACCTGGAGCCTATCCCAGGAGGTATAGGGCACGAGGCGGGGTACACCCTGGACAAGGTGCCAATCCATCACAGGGCACACACACATATATACACACACTGACACCGTCATTCACACACTATGGGCATATTTAGGAACACCAATTAGCCTAATCTATATGTCTTTGGACTGTGGGAGGAAACCGAAGTACCCGGAGGAAACCCACCAAGCACGGGGAGAACATGCAAACTCCATGCACACAGAGATGGGAATCGAGCCTGGCCGGGAAACAAAGTTGACAGTTAAGCACTATTCTTTCAAGCCCCTGGAGTTTGCTTGTTGCAGACCAATAATTAGGATTGACCAAGTCTTCCCACTGCTATGCTGATGTGGCTTGTTTTCCCTCTAAACAGATGGCTGGTCATGGACAGTCGCTCATCAGCTGAAACCAAATGGCAACAAACCTGGGATATTGTACTTCCCTGGGGATGCATTTCGGGAACTTGTGATCTGCCTGTACAATTCTCTGATCACATTATCTGAAACTACAATAACTGCAAGTTAATTACAAGTTTTAACCTAAAAAATTAGAATACTTTCCATACATTCCTACTAATAATCCAAAATAAACACAATTTGCGTACACCCATTTTTTAGAATGTTGATTTCATTGTACTGACCACATTACTTCCCACAAAGTTGACAGTTTAGCAATATCCTTCCACGTGTTCATAACTTGTTGAAGGGTTCTTAACTACAGTAAGTTCCAGCAATTTCAAAGCTCCTGAGTTGTTTTCATTGCTTGATGCAGGCCAGTAATAATACAGTACCAGTCACCTTCTAATTGCAAGGTCTTTCCTGATTGTGTGTGTGTCCAAACCTTTGACTGGTACTGTATAATTATTGGACAGCCAACCCTAGGTGTAGACATCAATTTTACACTGCTTCATAAAATGTCCTCAATGCCCTTTCAGGAGCCTATGACACCACAACACTCTCATACCCATCTACAGTATATGAGTTTTGGAATTCATTGCCCAGGATGATGGTGGTTTGCTTACTACCTGTAGTGGTCATATGAGGTGATATCCAGACACTGTCCCACTAGCTTACATTTACATTAGATTTAGATTTACATTTACTTATCCAGAGCAACTTACATTATCTCATTATCCATCTGAGCAGATGAGGGTTAAGGGCCCTGCTCAAGGGCCCAACAGTGGCAACTTTGTGGTTGTGGGGTTTGAACCTGGGACCTTCCGAACTGCAGTCCAATGCCTTAACCACTCTAGCCCCTTAGCTTAAGTGCTTGGGCCCCTTCTGTTCTTGTTCTGTACCCCACTCTTGTAAGATCATATACTTACAAGGGTTTTCAGATGATGGGGCTTGTATATTCCCCTTTTCCTCCCTTAGATGGTTATGGCTCTACACAGATATCAGCATGGATGGCAGCTCATTGGCTAAAACCAAATACCAGCAAACCTGATATATTGTACTTCAGTGGAGATCTTTTGATCTGCCTGTACAATTCTGAAACAAATAAATCTTTACAAATAACTGAAACTGCACACAACCTTGAGTTAATACTTGATAGCCACCTATCCTTCTCACCTCAAATTGCTACTCTGACTTAGTCATGCAGGTTTCTTCTTTTGGAGGAAATTTGGAGGAACCAGCCATTTGTATCCACTGGAGCTGCACAAATAATTGGTTAGTGTCTTGACATCTACAGCCCCTACATACCACTCAACCCCCGAACCTGATACAGAATGCAAACTTGTTTTCAAGCCCATTTATGTATCCACTAATGATTCATTAGCTGCTGAAATACTGCACTACCTTAAATACGTATAGCAAAGGGCAGTTTTCATGTTAGTTGCTGCTTGTTAATTTTGATGCCTGTTACACAGGAATCTAGGGTAGGGTTGATAAAAGAGCAAAGTTTGAAGGATAAATAAAGGACATTTGCAAGCATTTCTTAGACATGAGCTATATTGTAAAAACAATATAAATATCCAGAACCATAGCATCATTCCAGTCAAGGCCAAAATAATAAAAATAAAATAAACACCTTCTTCTTTGTCTTTCGGCTGTTCCCTTTCAGGGGTCGCCACAGCGAATCACTTGCCTCCATCTAACCCTATCCTCTG
>JAQMYJ010000007.1:5471600-5487488 GCA_030014305.1 Clarias laeviceps | reverse complement strand
GGTATTATAATACCCTACAAGAGGGAGAACAGAAGGGCCCCCAGGGTCTTGAGCTAGTGGGACACCAATGGAGAGTATAATACTGTAAGGTATTATAATCTGATGAGAAGATTCCTGTGCCCTGAGAACAGCCCTCTCAATGCGCTTCCTGACACTCTATGTGTTAACACATCCTATGGCCTTCATCCAGACGAATGTACATCCAAACGGTTCTTGTCCGCTAGAACCCTTTTGTTTAACCAGGAAAATGCAAATGTATTTCCTATTGTCTGTCTGTCTCCGGGTCTCTCTCTATGACTGACATGTTAATGACTGGGTTTTGGGCTTGTATGTGGCAACACCTAGCCAAATGCTTTAAATGTGTTCTCTTTGCTGAAAATAAACAGAGATATTTTGTTTCTCCTGGTTCGGGCCCTGACTGATAAGTGTATCAAGGTGCAGCGGACACAACAAGCAACTTTTCTTCTCTTAATTCATCTTAACCTTAATTCGGATACTCTTCTTCTTTTTACACCCAACACCTCTTTACTGCTTGTCTGCTGAGGTCATATCCTCACATGAGTTTTCATATCACTGCTACGCTGATGGGGCTCAAATTATTCCCCATTTTCCCCTCTCAGAAACGTATGTCTCTGCACGGATCTCAGCATTATTGGTTATAAACAGCAGCTAAAACTAAATCCCAGCAAACCTGAGGTGTACTGTACTTCCCTAGAGATGTATCTGCATGTCCTGATTTTATGATCTGCCTGGGCAATTCTCTGATCACACTGATCAGACACTGCATTCAACATTGGGTTAATACTTGACAGCCACCTACACACCATTCAACTCTTAAAGCTGATCCAGAATGTTTTCAACCTTCCACACCACTCCACTGATGTGTTCCCTCCACCTACTTCCTGTCTGCATTTCTAAAACATAGTCAAGTCAAGTCAAGTCATATAGGCTTTTATTGTAATTTTAACCATATCCAGTCCAGTACACAGTGAAACGAAACAGCATTCCTCCTGGATCAAGGTGCTACATACAAACAACATAAATTAACAAAAGCTAACTAGCTAACTAAGACACCTAATTAGCTGACTAGCTTAGATAAAACAGATAAACAAAGTACAAGTACTATACAAAAAAGACATCATGAAGTGC
Organism: Clarias laeviceps; assembly: GCA_030014305.1. Lineage (NCBI taxonomy): Eukaryota > Metazoa > Chordata > Actinopteri > Siluriformes > Clariidae > Clarias > Clarias laeviceps. Next base: position 5,486,339 of record JAQMYJ010000007.1, on the reverse strand, counting down.
CTGTGCAAATGTGCAAAGAAGAGCAACAACATGACAAACAACATGACACAATCCAATTCTGTGGCATTGAGGTAATGAGTTGAGGTATAGTGAGATGAAAACAGTAAACATTTCTTTTAATTAGCAGCAAAGATATAAAGAACAGTCCTTGAGCAAATAGCAGGTAATAAATAATATGTAAAAAGCAAATTCAGTTGGTATGTGAGATTTCTGGATGGTTGCTGATCAGTGTATTTGCACATGTGTGTTTATCAGTTACTGTAAGTCCCATTTGTTTTGAGGTGCGGTGTTTTGAGTTGACCTGAGTGTGTGTATCAGTCTAGTCTGATTTTATTTATACTATATATTATAGTCTATATAGGCTGGCTTATTGTTCCTATATAGAAGATTGTAAGAATCGGTGGTAGAAGCTGGGCCTTCTTCAGCCTTCTCAGGAAGAAGAAACGTTGCTGGGCTTTCTTGTGCATAGAGTTGGTGTTGAGGGACCAGTGAGATTCTCCTCCAGGTGGACACCAAGGAATTTGGTGCTGTTGATGTTCAGCAGAGAGTGGTCACTCCGGGTCCTCCTGAAGACAACAATCATCTTTTTTGTTTTATCAATGTTCAGAGACAGGTTGTTGCCTTTACACCAGTCCATTAGCCTCCGCAATTCCTCTCTATATCCTGACCTGTCGTTCTTGCTGATGAGACCCACCACTGTTGTGTCATCAGCAAACTTGATGATGTAATTGGAGATGTGTGTTGCTACACAAGCATGAGTCAGCAGTGTGAACAGCAGGGGGCTGAGCACACAGCCCTGGGGGTCCCAGTGCTAAGTGGTGGTGCTGGGGGTGCTCTCCCCGATTTACACTGACTGAGGCCTTCTGGGAAGAAAGTCCATCCAGTTACAATAGAAGTTGCTCAGGCCCAACAGGCACATTGGTGAGGTATTGAATGCTGAGCTGAAATCTATGAACAGCATTCGAACGTAGGTGTCCTTGTTGTCAAGGTGTGTGAGGGCCAGATGGAGCGTGGTGGAGATGGCGTCATCCGTGGAACGGTTAGGATGATACGCAAACTGCAGTGGATTCAGTGAGGGTTACAGCAGGATAATGATGTGTTTCCTGACGAGCAGTTCGAAGCACTTGATATTGATTGACATGATAATGAGTGTGAGTGCAACAGGACACTGGACAGGACACAGAAGACTTCTTTGTCAGGTGGACAATTGTGGTGGTCTTGCACGTGGACGGAACGACGCTGCTCAGACGATGTTGAAGATGTGGGTAAGAACAACTGCCAGCAGTTCAGCACATTCTCTGAGCACTCTGTCAGGAATGCTGTCAGGTCCGGCCTCTTTTACATGGGTAAACTCTGCGTAGATTTTTCTTGCATCAGCACCTGGTAGTTCAGAAGAGGTGTAGTGGGGCCTCCGAGTGGCGCAGTGGTAAAGTCCTCACCCTATCATCCGGAGATCCGGAGATCGCTGGTTCGATTCTTGGAGGTCTTAAGAGAGCTGATTGGCTGAGCTCTCTCAGAGGGGAGGGATGAAAGGTACTTAGTGCTCCCACGTTAATCACGGCTCTACAGCCAATCAGGGGCGTCAAGCAAGCAGAAGGAGCGGATAGTGCTGTCCTCCGAGTGTATTATGCCGCCCCTAACAGTGCGTGAGCGTGCAGTTTAAAAAGATGCGGTCGGCTGGCGTCACGTGGTAGTAGTAGCCTTAATGTGGGAGCGCCCTAGTGACAGGGAGGAATTGGACACGACAAAAAAGGTTAGACTAACTAGGGAGAAAATCGGGGAAAAATCCAAAATAATTAAAATTTTTAAAAAAAGAAGAGGGGTGGTCTTCCTCGCTGTCACATTGTCCTGTGCGTTGAACCAAGCGTAGAAGCTGCATAGGGATTGCCTACAGAGAAAAAATTTACTTAAAAAACAAAAATTTAAAAGGATGACCAACACTATGTATTTTGTTTTCTGTTTTGCAGGAAATGGTTAAAAAATGGATCCATATATCCAAATAAACAAACCGAGACAGGACAACTGCTAAAGTATTATACAACTGCTAATTTTATTTGTTTACAAAAATATTCTGTGTGAACAATGTGAATATACACAAATATTTGTATGAAGTATAAAATTTCATTATTTGTTTAGAAAAAGTAATAATAATATTCAAAAGTAATTGGTCGCCAGATTTATAAAAATTCTGGAGAGGATTGCGAATGTTAAATTTGCATTCAGTAGAATTTGAATTCAAATTTTAATCTTTCGGGAACTTTTATATTGAATTTCATGGGATATGCAGGCGGAAGAGTTACAGATGCAAGTAAAGGCCATGACTAGAATGAAAAAAAAAAAAAAAAAAACAGACATATCAGAGAGATAATAGAAAATTTGAGTTTCTATTACCTATAACTAGGTGTGGCCAAATCAAAAAGCTGGTACAATCATAAAAAGGAGGAATGCACTGGCAAGCTCAGGAGCACCAAATGCCTGGAAGGCATTCAAAAAGACAACAGCAGAATTTTTTGTTAAACACATGAAGGTGAACGTCTACACTTTAATCAAATGTTGATTGCTTCTTTTCAAGTCCATTGTGGCGGAAATATATGAAATTTGTTTGAAATTTATAATTTCGTATTTGTTTAATTAAATCCTTTCCTTTTTGACAAGTCTTCACAACTGCTTTGTCAGTGAACAACTGTATGTTGCAATCAGATGAGACAGCTGGTTTTTGAGGGCAGTGTCTAATTTTCAGCCCTTGTGCCATTTTCCTGTGGCACAAGGACTGTGTGTATTTTGAAATCATTAGATTTTGCAGGGCAGGCAGTGTTAAATTTGTTTTGTAGTAGAGGTAGTGTAATTTTAAGTGCTGGTAAGTCTCTTTTTTGTCTTTTGACATGTCTAAAAAAATAGAAGTGGCAAATAACTCACCTTAACATTTATTCAGAAATTCAATTCCATAAAACAATGTTGGAAAAAGATAGATCTATTTTACAAATTTTCTAAATATTACATATATATAGTTTCCTATTGGAAATTATATATTATTGGAAACATTTGCATTTGAGTTCAGGCGGCATGATGGTGTAGTGGTTAGCACTGTTGCCTTGCACCTCTAGGGTCCAGGTTCGATTCCCGGCCAGGCTCGATTCCTGTCTCTGTGTGCATGGAGTTTGCATGTTCTCTCCCTGTGCTTCGTGGGTTTCTTCCGGGTACTCCGGTTTCCTCCCACAGTCCAAAGATATGCAGGGTAGGCTAATTGGCGTTCCCAAATTTCCTGTAGTGTGTGAATGGGTGTGTGTGTGCCCTGTGATAGATTGGCACCCTGTCCTGGGATAGGTTCCAGGTCCCTGTGACCCTGAATACAGTTTAAAGTGGTATAGAAGTTGAGTGAGAGAAAGAGTGACTGCATTTGAGTTCAAAAGATGAATATGGGATGATAGGTCTAAATTTTAGCTTTTGTTTCTCACTTTTCTGTAAAACTAGATATTTCTGTGTTTCTTTGTGAATTCCAATCTGGCCTTCTGATGCTTATTGCTAATGGGTGTTGTGCATCTTGTGATATGGCCTCTATATTTCTGCCCTTAATGTCTTCTTCAATCAAATGGTGGATTGTGACATTTTCACCCTGCCCTGGTGTGGAGTGTTTTTTGATGGTGATGTCACTCAATGCTCTTTGGATTTCTTCACAACTGACAGTTTTTTTCTCTCATGACCTGCTGTTGTTCTCCTTGTCCTACCTAACAGTGGTTCTGTGCCATGTCTGGTTGCTAGTACACATGTGTTTTCTTTCTTTTTTTTAGTACATTCCAAATCGTTGTACTGGTTATACTCAATGCTTGTGCAGTGGTTCTAATTTTTCCACTTTTTTTCAGAATTGCTTACTTCTCTCACATGGCTTGCTTTCTTGTCTTTCTGTGCAGTCACAACAGGGCTCAAACCAATAGTACCCCAATTCTGAACTATTAATTGTAATCAATCTAACAGGCCACACCTGGGCAACAAGATCAATCATGTGTTCCAATATTTTTGATGACAACAAATACAATTAAAAGGTGGCATCTTATTTAGATCATTTGGCAGATTCTCTTATCCAGAGCAATTAGACATCTGAGAATTTGAGGGCCTTGGTCAAGGGCCCATGCCAGGTGGTGCTGGCATTTGAACCTGTGCCCTTCTAATCTGTAGTCCAACTTCTCAGATAGCACTCCTGAAAGGTCAATGCTGGGCAAACGGCAGTGCATACATTGGGCCAACCTATGGCATCATTTTGTCCATAGGTTGGCCCAATGTTGGCACAACGTTGGTTCAGTAGATAATGGCAAGGTTGGCCCAATGTTGGCACAACGTTGGTTCAGTAGATAATGGCAGGGTTGGAAATTGAAAATTAAATTAGACTCTTTTCATCATTGCCAATAATACGAAAACACATTCATATCTCTAGAAATGTATTTATTAATTTTATTTCTGATAAAATGATTACAAACTTTATTAATTTTATTTGTGATAATATGATTACAAACTAAGAAAAAATATGTAACCATTATGATGATAAACTGCAAAATAAACACCTACCTGTAGTACAACCACTGTGGGGTTTTAGGTTCCTTCCAGTGATAAGCGCCATCTAGTGACCTGTTTGACAATGTTTACAGTTGAGTACAAAGCACATTGAAATAAAAAATTTATTATTTTAAAAAACATAAGAAAATACATGTAAAACATTAGGGTGTTAGTTATGGTACACTGAGTTAGAGATATAGTTCTTTCAATGTTATTTATGTACTAGATTGGTAACCAACCCTCATATGAGCTCCTGATGTGATGGCATTATTGAGAAAGCCTGCTGCAAAAAGCTAAAGCAATATAATGAAATTTCCAATTTCCAATTTTCATCCTTGCTACTAAACTAAGGTTGGGGCCACCCGCTATCTTTGGCCCCACCAATAGGCCAACAGTGGGCCCACGGACAAAATGACGTTGGGCCGACCACCAACATGGGCCCAACATATGCACTGCCGTTTGTCCAACTTTGGCCCGACATCGGAGCAGTGACAAAAGGTTACCATAATTTTGCTAATGTTGGGCCAGCAAAGCAGTGCTATCTGGGATCTTAATCTTAATATCAGAAAATACAAGATGAAGCTTTTTTTTTGTTCTCAAGTCCTAAAAACTATTCCAATACTTTTGTTAGACAAAGTACAATTTATCTCACAAAAGTGTTACCTTTGTAAAATTATTATTATCTACTATTTAAAAGCTTCTCTTTATTTGTTTATTAAAAATACACTAACAATCATTGCTTTTGTTCAAGGAGAAGTAAAAGAAGAAATATAAAAAGGACTGGCAAGCTGTGACATGTTCATAAGGGCAGAACATGAGGAATTAACTTTAAAAAACACACAATTTATGCATGGAAATTCACCAAGGCAGGGTACCCATGCTGCTCTGGCAAGGCTTTTGCAGCCTCACGCAATCTGACTCATATAATCTCTGCCCCAGTTCTACAGTTCTCCACCCCAGTTCTATCATGAGTTTGCACACACGTTTATGATAGTACATGCACAGTCTGATTATCACATTTAAATAATGTTCTTCTATTCTATGTTCTTTATTAAATGAATGTTAATAATAAGACTGTGCTTTGCAATAAGATTGGCTTTGTGTAGTAAACAAGAAAATGAAAACTCATTTGTGATTCATCATGCATGTTGTTTTAGTCAAGACCTTTATAATTATTCTACCATCATCACTCAGCGAAGTTTGGCCCATCATCGGTTAACTACTAATACCCCTATCTCACCTATGCGGTTTCGTACAGTGGCTGTAAGAAGGTTCATCATGATTCACCGCGAGTTTTCGCTCTGTGATTAGGTTTCCATCTTTCAGCGCGTTGGTCCTTGCGTATACCACATAAGGTGAGATAGGGGTATAACAGCAGGAATAACAAAGGGGGGCAGGTTATCGGGGGCGGGGTTTGTAGGACGATTTTCACACACACACACACACACACACACACACACACACTAATGGATTGGGAATGACTGCTGTCTGGCTCACAGATTGCATAAATTGTCTGAATAACGGATTACATTTTTGAAAAAGTAACTAAATAACTGAATACTTTTAGGTGGATTTAATGCGTTAGATTACTCGTTACATCAAAAAAGTAATCCAAGTACTCTAATGGCTTACTTTGTAATGAGTTACACCCAACACTGGTGGTTAGCACTGTCACCTTGCACCTCCAGGTTCTGGGTTCGATTCCTGTTTGGTCTGTGTAAATGAAGTTTGCATGTTCTCTAAATGCTTGGTGGGTTTTCTCCGGGTACTCCTGCCTATCCAAAAACATGAAGGTTATCCTAATCACTGTTCCCAAATTGCCTGTAGCATGTAAATGCTGACCGGAGGTCCTACCATGGTCATACAAAATGGGAGTAAATACAGTGGTCACTATTGACCTCTATGGTCCCTAGTTAGACTACAGAGGTTCCTGGATGGATGGACGGTAGCAAATAATAACACTGAACATTGAAAATTAAATTGGATAGTTTAATTGCTACTAAATGGTAAATTAAGAGAATTTCTTTAGTCTGTAGAAAAATACATTACAATTAAAAGCTCCTGGTAAGAATTATAATCTACAGTATTATGTACTGTATATCTGAAGCAATGCTGCTGGCCAAAACACTGGAGAATGTCACTGTGGAAACTGGTGATCAAGACATTAAGACAAAGGAGGTCTGTTCTGAGAAATTGACTTGGATCCAGGCAAAACAGCCAACTTTGTAATAAGGTTTTAGTTTACTGCTTATGAGTGTTGATCTGCTCCAACTCTTATTGGTCTTGGAAAAAATAACTGCTAAGAAATATACTTTCTAAGATACAATACAGGCATATTACATTACAATGCATCCTTTATATATTTAGGAAGAATATGCCAAGTAATCATGTGTGTATTTGCATGGACACCATGATTTGTGTTTTGTGTGATGCATGTATTTGTGCATGTAAAGATGGGCTGTGACCTCCAATTATTTCACGTTCAACTTTTCAGAAGCAAAGCCTTTAAAAATTTTAAAAGCCTTTAAAATGTTTTTAAAAAGCATGCCTTTGGGATGGATATATTTGTGATGGCAGGAATGTTGGCCCATATTCATTTTCGAGCTTGTCTCCTGTTAGTGCTAGTCTTTTCATGTACAACAATATTATAGCAGGATATGTCATCTGAATGTTAATTACACAATCCTCTTGTAAATACACTTTCTGCTGCCAGGTCTTCTGCCCCTGGCCATATTTTGGGTGGGGTGTAAAGAGGTGATTTTTTTTTTCTCCGATCCCCCTCACCCTCCCCTCAGCAGGGCAGCATATAAAGTGCCAACCTCTTTCTTAGTTCTGTAGTCTCTCTCCCTCTCTCAGAAAAAGCCACTGCTTGCTCGAGAGTGCAACCATGACAAGCTACAGCAGCTCCTTCAGCAGTAGCTCCTCTCGGGGCCCCAGTTTAGGTGGATCCTCTCGGCTTTCCACAATGAGCAGTGGCGGTGGGCGCCGCTTGATGACTTCGCGTGCTCCAAGCATGTATGGAGGTTCTGGAGGATCTGGTGTGCGTATCTCCACTGTCTCCGTACGTAGTGCTAGAGGTGGTGCAGGCATGATGGGCTTTGGAAATCCAGCAAGTTTTGTCAGTGGAGGAAGTTATGGAGGTGGATCAAGCTTTGGTTTTGGAGCTGGTGGAGGAGCTGGGTTTGGCTTTGGTGGAGGAGCTGGTGGAGGAGCTGGTGGAGGAGCTGGGTTTGGCTTTGGTGGGGGTTTTGGTGGTGAAGATCTGGGCATGGGGGCGACCAATGAGAAGGCCACCATGCAGAACCTGAACGACCGCCTGGGATCCTACCTGGAAAAGGTGCGCAGTCTGGAGAAAGCCAATGCTGACTTGGAACTAAAGATCAGACAGTTTGTTGAAAACAAGGCCTCCCCTGCTGCCCGAGACTACTCTGCTTATGAGGACGTCATAAAGGACCTTCAGGATAAGGTACCACTTATCATAATTTAACTTATTGCATAGATTTGGATATAGAACAAATATGATTCTCTGAATGTTTGCTAAATGTTTTTGCAGAAAGATTGACCTAAAGCAAAATGCAAGAAATTAGTTTTTGACTAGATATTAGATTCTGTGCAACATTTTACATATTTATTTTTATGATTCTACAGATCCAGGATGCTACCAGAGATAATGGAAACATCTACCTGAGCATTGACAATGCTAAACTGGCAGCAGATGATTTTAGAACCAAGTAAGTATTCAGTGTTTTTCACACTTAAATACGTAGGTCAGATATATTGCCCCTCACCTATAATCGGTTCCTGAGACACTCTGTGTTTCTGCTCAGGTATGAGAATGAGTTGGCCATGCGTCAGTCAGTGGAGGCAGACATTGCTGGGCTTAGGAGACTCCTGGATGAGCTGACGCTGACGAGGTCTGACCTGGAGATGCAGATTGAAGGTCTTAAGGATGAGTTGATCTTCCTCAAGAAAAACCATGAGGAGGTGAGTCATGTTACTGAACAACAACTCACATATGTTTAAAGCAGTCAAAAGCAACATGAAGGTCCTATTTGAACTGCATAATTTGTCTAGAGATCATTTCTCACACACATACCTATTTTTTAACTAGGAACTGGAAGTAATGCGTAGTACCATGTCAGGTAGTGTGAATGTGGAAGTGGAAGCACCGCCTGCGGAAGACCTGAATCGTGTCCTGGCTGATATTCGTGAACAGTATGAAGCTGTGGCTGCTAAGAACCAGCGTGAACTAGAGGGATGGTTCCAGTCCAAGGTGAAGGAATTATTTATTATACTTTATATATAACATTTGATGCCAAGTATTTATTGTACTACTGCTTCACAACTACTTTTCAACAAAGAAGGAATATATATCAGGAACATACTGCTAAACTTCATCTACTGCTTCTTTGTAGATAGATAATCTGAACAAGGAGGTGGCCTCCAGCTCAGCAAATCTAGAAACATCCAAGACAGAGTTCACTGAGGTCAGACGCACTTTACAAGGCTTGGAGATTGAGCTACAATCCCAACTCAGCATGGTAAGTCATATATAACTTACTTAATAGACATATTAATATCAGTATTGACATAATTTTTCCAACAATTTCCTTTAAACCCATTCAATCCTCAGAAAGGATCTCTGGAGGGTGCTCTAGCAGATACCGAGGCACGCTACGCCATGAAACTAGCTGGACTGCAATCTCATGTGACAGGACTGGAGAATCAGATGGTCGAGCTGAGAGCTGATATAGAGAAGCAATCTCAGGACTACAAGGTTCTGCTGGATGTCAAGACCCGACTGGAGATGGAGATTGATCAGTACAGGAGTCTGCTGGATGGAGAGGGTGCGAGGTAAGAGGAAGTGCTATATGAAAAAACTAACACATAACATGTTATTATTATTATTATTATATAATTATTATTATTATTTTTATCATTCATGAAAAAATTACATTAATTTTATAAATGTTACCAGCTGCTCTGACTGAAAACAAGTTAAAACATGAAGTTTTATTTTTAATAATTGCAGTGTCAAAACATTTAAACCTAAAAGTGTGATGGTGAAAACGATTGACGAAGAGGTGGTTGATGGAAAAGTGGTGTCATCCAAAACTTCTTAAATCCAGTGTGGCTATGTTCAACAGCCTGAAACAACCTGATTTCAACCAATCTTAATTTCAACATGCATTATTCATCTGAAATAATCTGCACTGAAATGAAAAAAATAAAATCACACATTGGCACAACTACACAATGACTCCTGTTTTTCATTATGCCATATCTCTGTACAAAATAGTAATCTCATTTGCATAGGAATATTAGTTACAAATAAATATATCCTATTTGGTGTCCTATTGTAGACCTACTGATGGTGGTATAAGGTACACTGACATTATTATCCAACAAGATTTCTACCACAAGCAGTGGGACACACAGTATGTAGTTCAGTGAAAACATGAATTTGTTGCATGATTTAACACAAAGTAGATCTACATTTGGTCTGAATAATCATTTTCATGTATTGTGGAAAGGATTTTAACAACTGAAAAAAAGAAGTAGATGTGAATTAACTATATTATTATATTTAATTTTAATTATTTATTACGTTCCCAACGTCTTTCTTCCATGACTTTTAGGATTTTTTTTAGACAACAGCATGTGTTGATGGTCAATGTTTGACCTGCAGCTTTTTTTCTTCATTTGGAAGTACCACAAGTTTTAGGCATGTAGTTGGTTTGTATTCTTTTCAGCGCAATTTTTGCAGTACCACAGAACAGTCAGCAGGGGGAGTCTCTAGACAGGGAAAACAGGGAAACCAGACAGGATATTTTGTAGTAACTGTTGTTAAAGACCATCCTTTTTATGTCAGTTGTTGCTCATTAAAAGGAGGTGAACATTGTGTATTTGCTTAACTACTCACCAACAGCCATAACAGTAATTACTCACCATTACTCACCAATGGCTATAATGTTAGTTGGCCAGTGAAAGAAGTTTAATTTGGTGCCACAGCTATATTGTTCTTGTATTAATATACATCTGTGTATAAATTGGATGCAGTTTTAAAATGTCATTCATAAAAATAACATGATGAACATAGGATTAGTCTTAAGTGTATCACAGTATTGGTACAATGAACATTTTATTTTATGGTTGAAGTTCACTTGTTCCCAGTTTTGCACAGTATTACACTGAAAAAAAAGTGGTAGATGTGTTCTTGTGAGCTATCCGTTAAACAGGGATGACGGTCTTCCAGATTTTATAATGCAATCGTTCAGGATATACATGTAAATGTGCTAAAGCCTCACATTAAGCAATCTTTACAGAAACTGTACTGGGGTCACACCAATATACAACACCCTGTTAAGCTTAAAAATGTTTTGATTAAATAATAATAATAATAACAACAACAATAATAACAATAATAACAACAACAACAACAACAATAATAATAATAATAACAACAATAATAATAATTATTATTATTTTTAGGTAACCTAATTAAAGGTTAGGTTAAAATAAAATAAAAAAAAGCACATTTCGAACAGAAAATATAGACAAATGGTTAAAATATTATTCATTACCATAGTATCAGAAAAGAAAAATTAAACTGATCTAAAGTATAACATCATGAATATGGAATAAGATGATTAATTAAATGGTCTAAGTTCTAATGTAATGTCATAGTTCACCCAATGGCAGAAAAATAATGCTAACATTGTAGGTACTTATAGACTACACTGCATTTTGCTCTTTCTTATACAGTGAATGTGCAGATCCCATGTAATAACTATTTAATCTTAAAAGTGAATCTGACTACTTCAGCTGTGTTTACAAACTCAGATCACTTCAGCCTATTTGTTGAGTCAGAATTTTTTTTTCAAATATTTCCCATTTAGCTAGCACACGCAGTGAAGACATAGCTTGTGATAGCTAGCTTACTGGAATTTGCACTAATGATTCATTAACATGTACATATGTCCTAAAAGCCCTGTTAGGATTCCTGACAGTTTAGCTCGTGTTTGCTATGTGGATAGAATATAAGCAGTGATGATTTTAACATTTATGAAAATGACATTTAAGAATAAAGCCAGAACTTTTCAGGTTGTGCAATGTTAGCTAGCTGGCAAACATAACCTGTATAATGACTAGCTATGAGGTACTTACAACCAACAGGTAATATTATTTTCATATATGCAATGACTTGAGCTTTTTGGGTTAGGTTAAAAGAATTGGGTTCACTAATGTGTGCAACTCAGTCGTTCATAAATAGTCAAAAAATCTTTAACGCTACAGTATGACCTTTTTGTGCGCAGCTGTAAAACACGAAATACCTGAGAGACTTCCTGTTATATATAGGTTTCTTCTATTGATTGTGTTCCTAAAGAGTACTGAGCAAATACATGGCAAAACTGATTAGTGCAGCTGATTTTTTTGAACATGGATTACTCTTACAGCTTCTGACAATCACTCAAGCCAGAAAAGAAGACACTTACCTTGGGGGTCACTATAAAATAAAAGGATAAATAATTACATTAGCACAAGTATAATTAAACAAACATCCATAAAAACAAAACAGATTCATAAACTCTGTACTTAAAATTAATCTGTTCTTTCCTTCTAGTAGTAACTATCAAGGTGTCATATTCTTGTTTGTTGTTGGTTATGTTATCATGAATTTACTTAAGTGTGCGCTTCAGGCCAGTGACAATACTTTGGAGCTCTGATAGCAGGGTTGCATAATGGTTTGCAGAGTCCTGTAGACTGGCTTCAAAGGACATTGTTCAGCACGCCATGCACATCAAACTATTTTGTCTTTACCAAAATATACTGGATGTTGAGTCTTTTATTTTCTAACAATATTTATCTGTCATGAAATTTGATGTGTGGTGCCACCAACGAACATCAGATATTGAGCAGATATTCAATACATGGTATAGTATTATATTGTGAGTTTAATACTCATTTGTCATCAGAGTAAGAATCAGTGCTGGCGTTGTGAATTATGGTTAAATTTTAACCAAATAGTTTTCTTCAAGGTTACAAAGGGCCCTCTGATTGACTTTACAATTCCTCAGATATTCCAAGGCTTGGCTGATGAGAATCAAATCATCTCCACTAAAAATCAAATCATCTGTTCTTTGAAGACGCACAATGCCCCAGTATCTTTTGCAGAAAAACTGCTCATATTATGATAGTTTCACCTCTGTACCTCCTCTGTTCTTGGAATCAAACACACAACCCCTTTTGCTCCAAATAGGATGAGCTACATTATTCTATACAACAATTATTTTCAACCAAGCAATTAGATTGGACAAGAGGCATTCCATGAGTGCTGATATAGAGTATAACCCCACAGGGATGTTTAATTATATGTATTACCCCATGTCATAGGTGTTCTAATCAGATGCGTCATTCCCATTCAACTTGAGAAGCTCTTTACATTTTTCAGACTAGGTGGCTTTAGAAACTGTTAAATTCTATTTGGTCAGTATCTTTTATTTTTATTTTTGGTGATTTAATTAGACTTGCTAATGCAATTTTGAAACCAAAATGCTTTTCTGTATGTTTATATTCTCAGTTGAAGTCTGAATGTTGCACTACAGACACCCCTCTCTGTTTAGGGTATTTAGTTGGAAATGTTGGAATGAACTAAATATATATATATATATATATATATATATAAGGCTATAGATATTACGAGCTGGTACACAACAGCGGTCATGTTAACTACAGTGTGAGGTACAGTATGAATAACCTAATATCTCAGCTCATGTCAACAGTATGACTTTGATAAATGTGGAAGTCACTAATAGTTCCAGAATTTCCACTTATGATTAAATCATAAGTAATTAACATTAGTGTTAAAATTAGCTTGTTGTTGTTTGCTATCATTAAGTTAATTTATTTGTCACACTTGCCAACAGCACTCCCTCTTGGGTAATATTGCTTAAACACTGTACTGGAGGAATAAAAACAAAAAAAGTTAAAAAATACTTCTCAGTAGAAAATGACAATGTCGTCTTTATGATGAATGTGCATTCTATTTTATATACACAATCTTTATTTAATTCTATTTAACTTTTAGTATTTAAGGCATCTGATGGAGAAATCCCTACATACATGTTCAAAAACAGTCCTGCACATTTCCTGCTCATGTACTAACTGGTGACTTGAATAAGCTGAAGAATAATCCAAATTTCCTTTGCTATTGGCAAGAAAGAATTGATTTTGGCAGCCCTGATCTAGAAGATGTTAGAAGGAAAAAGTCTTTGTAGTATTATTTCCTCTTTCGTACTGTTCTCCTACCGTGCAAGAAAGTCATAAATGTTGGCAGCACACTGGCTGGCAGGGGTTGGGCTTGATGCATCATGGCATACCACTCATTAAGGCTGAAAAGTGGTATTTTGTATAATGGAAAAGGCCAGTTAGTCCTTCCGCTTTTACATGTTGCTTCAAGCTTGAAAATTTATACTCTTGTTTAACTTGAAGGAGGAGTAATTTTGTCTGTGTGTGGCAGATGGAGCCAGCCACTCCTTGGAAACCCATAAAACCAAGTTTTTTCAGTAAAGAGAAACAGCTGATTCTTTTTAAAGATTACCGTATATGAAAGATTACACTATCTCACCTGGATAACAATATATCAGATAGTATACAGTAAATAAATATTTTAAATATATATTTTAATATTAGAAACCATCATTAGACATGTAAAGTGTGATTAAATAGGAGGTGTTTTGTTTCTGCCTGTATCTGTACACGTTTGTGGCTACCATATTGTGTTGGGTCTCAAGGTCAATCTGCAAGCTATGAAAGGAGCTCTTCAGCATTTTAAGATCTTAAGTAATGTTCTCCAAATCATCAGTCTGATTGACAAACTTCTTTTCCATAGCAGGAAATCTAAGATATGCAGTGTACTTATACTCATAGACTTATGGACGATTTTCTTATGGAACCAGTTCACAGAATAAAATATAGATATTTTACACAAGCAAATGGTTTACTTTTCTTCAGTTAATTTTTATGGTTTGTTTGATGTATCATGCTTCGGTACCAGGCCTCCTGGTCTTTTTGAATCTTGGCTGCCATATAGTCTCATACTGTTCTCAGCGATTATATATATACTGGTCCTTCTCAAAAAATTTGCATATTGTGATAAAGTTCATTATTTTCTGTAATGTACTGATAAAC
>JAQMYJ010000007.1:5459185-5471566 GCA_030014305.1 Clarias laeviceps | reverse complement strand
CTTCAGTTGTGTGTAATGAATCTAAAATATATGAAAGTCTAATGTTTATCAATACATTACAGAAAATAATGAACTTTTTCACAATATGCTAATTTTTTGAGAAGGACCAGTATATTGAGGCTTGAGTATTCTTTTGGCATACTTATGAATACTGAAAGAAGAATCTTTTTTGTGTGTGTGTGTGTGTGTGTGTGTGTTTGCGCATGTGTTGTAGTTGAGGGGGGTAGGGGGCTATTTAGATAAAGCCAAATTCCAGTTTAAACTCTATTTATCTTGCTTCCTTTTAAAGCATGTGTGTGATCTAATTGTCAATAGCAGTATGTTTACATTTAATTACATTCAATAAGTTACTAGGATGATGAATGAGAGATGATTATGTGTAGAGATGATTATATGTACTCTCTGTTTAAGTAGCTGAAAGTGTATTACCAAAATACAGTGTGCAACATTCCTCAAAAAGTCACACTATGTGATTAAAGCAAATGTTTCATTTCCAAACTTGGATGTTCTTGTTGTTGCTGTTCTTCCCTTCATGTGGTTTCACTCAGTGTCATGGTATGCTGAGTTTGGCATGGTCAAGATTTCAGGTATGCCCATCTGAAAACTCTAAAATCCAGGTGGCATTTCAGATATAAGGCCCACTAAGGAATTATGTTCCAAAAGCTAAATATTTTTAAAGCTTAAAAATATGAATAAATATTATAAATGTTACTGTATGTAAATGCCCCTCACGACCCTATACAAATGATAAGCATCACAGAAGGTAAATTAATAAATGAATGAATTAATTAAATAATTATTTAATTGATAATTGTAGGGGCTCTTGTACCATCTAACGTCTGGCACAAAAGTTCATACATGAAACGTTCATCGAGCTGTGTTTGCACTGAATCTTTTTTCTTCCTACCTTGTCATGTTGCATTATTACAAAATGAAGCCATTGTGTAATTGTAGGGATGACTCCTTTCATCACATTCTGCTAATTAGATGAACAGGATCGCCATATAAGATAAATAACTCCAGAATATATTTATATCTTCTTACTTCACAGCTAAAAATTCTTACAGTACACAAGATGTGTACTGACCGCACCCATAATCTTTACTTTCCACCATTAGGGGGCAGACTGAATAATCCAATCATAACTAAGAATAGCTTGTTGAACCAGATTCTGTCCAGCTTTCTCTCTTTTCATACCTTTTTTTTTTACACTAGATACTGTCTGCATTTTTATGACTATTAACAAGGTAAAATTAATTTACCAGGAATGAACTATGATTCCACACAATGACTATATACAAAGAATTGATAAATAATTCCATACAATTTCTACATGCTAAACCATAATACGATTTAAATTTATTTTGGGTTTTATGTGGCAACTGTGCATACTAGATGTTTAGTCACAGCTCGCAGTAACTGTTTATTATTCTTTAGTAATGATATCTCTTTAGTTATGTTCACTGTTATAGGATGAATATGAAAATTATACCAAAGTTATTATGGTTGCCATGGTCATAGTAAACTATAGTTGGCAAAACATAACTTTAGTTTGTCAAATATTATTCTGAAAATGTAGTATTATGATGTAAAATGCAAAACCACCAGTTTGAGTTTGTAATGGAAGAGAAAACTGCAAAAGAGTACTGAGCATAAACGACCAAGGGGAGGAAGGAAAAGTGCACTGCATTAGTCATACACTGTTTCCCTTAGTGAGACCACAGTGTTTTGGTTAACTTTGTTAGAGCTGGCAGTACATAGTAACAGAACCAGCTTAAATTTGAACCTTGTAGCCAGATCATGTACTTTACACCCTATCTGTGTTTTCTAGGCGGTATCAATGACTCAAGTGATAGATACAAGACACTGCTTATTTTCAGCACTTTATTTAAAGTGATCATGAATTAAATTTCACAGGGTAAATTCATTTTATTACATTTAGTTAACCCATGTATAAATTTTAACAAAAGTTTTTAAGTTTTAGGGAAACTGATGAAACATGTATGCTGCATATTGCAAGCTGTGCCTGGGTTGAGTTTGCAGGCAGTGTTGGAATGCCAGGGCAAATGTGAAGACAGACACACCTTTCTTTACAGTAACAGAGGCAGGCACAGCATGAGTGGGAATATCAGCTGCAGTGTTTGCTGCGTTTGCAAGCATTTGAGCTTCAGTGAAGCAAAACTTTTTAATTTGTAAAGAACTCATTCTATAACAAAAAGAGTAACAGTAAGACAAGATTTTAACACTGACTATCTGTGCCTTACTGTAATGTTGATGCTTAAAACCCGATGGTTCCTTTATTTCACAACAGTTCAGTAGTTCACTTCATATAGAGGACTTATGAGATTATTATGAGCCATACACCGATCTGCCATCATTTTATTTTTAATTTGACACAGAAATTAAGCCCAACATTGCATAGTTTCCCCTTGTGCCCCCAGAGCAGTTCTGACCCCTTGAGGTATGAATCCAAAAGACCTCTGGCAATGTGTTGTGGTGTCTGGCACTAGAATGTTAGCCCAGTTTGCTGTGGGTTGGACCCTCCATGGATCAGATTAGTTTTTCCAGTCCATTTCATTGATGCTCGATCCCAGACTAACAACCTAGAACTCTTTGCCAGTTAAGCCTCATATGTGGCAGGCTGTGATGCACTGGATGTTCTAATACCTTTCTTTTTTTTAAGTAATGTTTTCTACATTAGCTTTTCTGTGGGATTGGACCAAACGGGCTAGTCTTTTGTCCGCACAGGCATAGATGAGCCTTGATCCTGTCACCAGTCTACTGGTATATAATTGTTATTAAAGTTACCTGGTAATGGTGGTATTGTTGTGGCTGATCTGTGTACAGTATAAGGCAAATAGAAAAACATGATACCTCCTTAGGCTGTACCTTCTTATGGTTCTTCTTAAGAAGGACATGTTTCTCCAGCAGGTTTTTACACGCCATTTCCAGACTTGAGCGGATTAAGGTAATCTCATCCACAAACATCCTGAGGTAGGCAGTCTCCTCCTCCACCACCGATACATCTGATACAGCTATCTCCAAATCATACCTCAATTGAGGAAAAAGATTAGTAATGGATTAAGGCAGAAAAAAACATATTCCTAACCCACACATTTTTCTCACTTAATTGGTTCTGAAATGTTCAGCAATTTTTAATTGTGTCTCAACATTAGAGGTAGAGATGTGCTAATGCTAGTGATTCTAATCACTGTTAGACAATATGCTTTATGCTAGGAACCCTTGTGGGCTGTTGAAGTAGAGCAGCAAAAGGCAAATACAGTACATTAATAAAGAAGGCTGTCTTTTTACAGTAGGTGACAACCTTATTTGTCCAGATCAATTCTAGCTGCAAGGTTTTGTTCCAGCTCTGATACAACTAATCATCTGAATACTGACACAATCCAACAATCAACAACAAAAATGAGTGCTCTTGCTTTACTTAAAAATGCAGCAACACAAAATTTATAGAAAAGTGTAATTTCAGGCATACTTTAGTCCAACATACATTATAATGATACATCTATTTCGACATGAGCACTTCCACCTTTTTATTTTTTATCTTAGCTGGTCTTGTAAGCTTTTAATGGTGGCCAAGTATTCCGAGTACTCATGGAATGGCACAGTGTGGTTTGATCACCACTCCTTAATCTTCCTCTCCAGATCAGCATTACTACTCTCCAAAGACTGAACCTTCTGAATAGAGGATGGCAGATGTTTATTTAGAAAGATGATGGATTTTTTGTTGCCTGAAAATGCAAAAGTGTGCCCATGAGCACAGCTGGATCGCCTTGAACATCCATAAAATAGCTCAGACCTGGAGGATGTGAAATGTACTGTAGGTTTCTTGGTCCCCAGCACATTCATGCACACTAAATGTCTTGGTGCCATAGCTTTTAGAGGATAAAGGCATGTTGCTGTTTAAGTGGATAACTAGGTATAAGGTAGATGGGAATAAAGAGTGTCTGCTTGCATCTGACTTTTAAATACTTGGTAAGAATTTGTCCTGCATGTGATAAGACATGTAAATATACCCACATTTCCATTTATGCTTGTATAAGTTTATTTTCAGTGACATAATAATATCATAAATGGCATCCATGACCATCATTATGACCCTTTTTAAAGTGCTCCTGTCCTAGAAAAAAAAACAGTCAGTTAACCCATATTTTAGTAGTCTTTTCAGGTAAAAACTAGTAAAAAAATAAATTTGACACTTGAAATTTTTCCATGTATTGAATGCTGGACATGCAAATTTCTAGATATGAACTTTTTTCTGTGGAAACCTACTCATCCAACCTGTTGGAGGAGGACTGTTCATCTGAAATGAGCTCTCCTAGAACAGCAGGTAGTACCATATGGGGGCGTGAAGAGTAAATTTGTGATACACATGAATAAATAAGTCCCAGTGTTCTACATTATACAAATATGATACAATGTCATGCTGAAATGACAATGCTGTTATAGAAAATTGTCTTACAAATATAGTGCAGATTACAGTATATAAAATCTACAATATGTAGTAATACTGTTACAATATAACTGTAAAAATAAACTATATGAAGTATATGGAATATACAATGTGCAAACAGTAGCAGAATGGGTGGCCATGGAGTGTGAGGTAAGATGATGAGCAGCATAACTGGATAGAGACTGTGGTCTTTAATCTTAAGGTCATTCTTTATCTTTGACTTTGATATAGTATATTGAAATCAGTACTGACTGTAGATAAATACTTTTTAAAACTTTTTCTCTAATTATGGCCCAGTTGGTTGAAACTCAATGTTTATGATGAGCATCAAGAAAAATCGACTAAGGAAAAAATGGACCCAATTTACAGCTAAAAAAGAAAAACTGCTCCCAATGGATGTATATACACATATTATGTAATTTGACAATATATCTCATTATACGTGAATGGACCTTACAAAGGTTGTGTGATTATTTCATGCACTTTGCATGAAATTTCCATAGATAAGCATAATACTGAGGAGCACTGTGACTTTCAATGTACGTAGCATTGTTATATTGTCAATATTGCCCTCATGATACATACAAGAAAGAACATGCAATGTAATAAAAGGGCTAAATTGCTATTCTAACATATAACTGTGGTTCGTTAAACTTCAGATAACCTCCAGGGATGGTGAAAATCATTTGGATACTTTCTTGTGCAAATGACCTGATCATTAAATTGCCACTGTGTGGTCTAAATACTATGTGGAGCATCTACTAGGCATAAAAAGGACCAGGGGCAGAAAGCCTAGGTTTAACCACAGTCTGGAATCATTAAAGTCAAGATTACAGTCACGTGTAAAAGTTAGTGCCCCCTCTTTTAATTCTAGGTTTTTAGTGTAAAAACTTAATAAAAATCATCTGATCATTGGTCAAATACAACCTTGGACAAACAGCACATAATTTTTATTTCACTGTGTCATTATTTATTTATTTAGAAAAAATAAAGCCATAAAGAAAACACATGTGGGTAATACTAAGTAACCCCTTCCATGGGATTTAAGAAGGTATGTTGTGGCCAGGTGTTGATAATCAGCCCTTGATTATTTTATAATCAGCAGGTGTGCAGACCTCTATAAAAGCAGAAGTTTGGGCATTTTGCAGGTCTGGCGCGTAAAACCATTTACAACCAATTTGGAAGTCAACATTATAGAGTCAGAAGGATTATTAACAAGTGGAAAGCATTAAAGATGGTTGCCAGTGGATGCTATCTATCAGACAGCTAAAGCTTAGTCAAAATTGGGCCAGGACAATGATTTGAAACACACCAGTAAACTTACACCAGAATGGCTGAAAAATAAAAGAATCAAGGTTTTGGAATGGCTTAATCAAGGTCCAGACCAATTGAAATGCTGTGGTAGGACCTTAACAGAATTGTGCATAAGCAAATGCCTAAAAACCTCAATGAAATAAAGCCATATTGTAAAGAAAAAAGGACCAAAATGATGTGAGACATTGATAAAGCCATACAGAAAAGAAGCACTTTTACACATGACTGTACTATTGAGTTGAATTCATTTCTTTTCAGCATTCTGTTCGAGGCTCCTGTAAAATAGACCAGATCCCATAAGTATCTTGGTGGAGTGGAGCAGACAAAGGTGCCGTGCTCCCTTCAGTATGGTTGTGATAAATTGTAGAGCCCACAGTAAAAAAACATTCGCAATGTTTAAATGTGTTCCAATTATCCCCACATACACTTTACCATTCCAAAGATTGGAACTTTGCAACATCCTGCAGCTCCTACCAGGAAAGATGGCAAGAATTGGGAACAGTTCACCCCATCCATATTATGGACACCATTTACAATGTCCATTTAATGGACAACAGTTTTCACCTGACAGCATGCAACAGCTGAACATTGCTAGATTATAGACCCCAATATGTGGGTCAAAACTATAGATTTGTGTAATGTCATCGAAGATGCAATGTGCAAAACCTAATCGTTCTGGTATCTGGTATTTAGGTGGCCTAAAGTATTGAAACAAAAGTGAAATTTAATTTTTAATGCCATTTTATATTTTTTAAGTAATTAATTTATGATTAATAAGAATAATTTGCTATTGCGAGAATTGAATTGCTATACAACAGTCAACATTTAGTATAAAGTCCTTTATTCTTCAAGACCAGTTGGATCCACCTGGGCACGGAGTTAAAAAGACGTCTGCAGTACTCTGGTGTCATTTGCTCATTTCATGCCTACTGGATTTCCTGAAGTTTTTGCCATTTGTGTGCAGAGGTTGACATCCCGGCTTCAGAAAGTAAATGTCTCCAATTATGCAATACAAATGTCATTACAGATATGTGGATTGTCCTGGTCTGTTTATTACCTGTCATATAACCTAAGGCACAAACCTTGGAGCCAGGGCGTGGTACAGTACAGCAGACTACCTCTACCCAATAATTTTAAGCAGTCAATTAATCAGTGGTTAATCTGTCATGGTTAATAATGGATGTCTTGAAAGAACAATAGTATCAAATGATCTGTAAGATGACTTGAAAAAAAGATGTTATTACAGCTAAGGAATTTTTTTTTTTTTTTTTTTGCAAATGATAAACTAAACTATAAAGTTTAGTGAAGAGATCCAACTGTGCCTTTGCAAAATCTGTGAATGATGGCAAAGAAAATAACTGCTGCAGCTGCAATTAGTGATCAAGTATCCTCAACAGGAGCTGGTACAGCACATAGAACCTTGCATGGATTTGATTTGCAAACAAGATAAAAAGGAATCTATATTTGTGGTAATGAGCATGTGGAAATATGAATTTGATGATGTGAACCAGGCCTGTGGTTGCAGGGCATATATAACATCTGAAAGGATGACATTCTTAGTCCTCTGAAGTCCAAATGAAAAACACCATGCTGCCTTTGAGCAGTGGAGTACATTGAGAAGAACCCTTTGTTCTCAACCATAGAGTTTAGATTTAGATTTTGTTCCAATGACCAAGATTGAACTTCTTTTGGTGGCACACTATGAACAAAGGCCCTGAGCCCCAACACAAGGTTTGTACCCAACAATATTTTCATCAGGACTAACTAACATGGTCTGATGTCTCTACCGTACAATGACCAAAATTCTAAACTGTAATGTGTCCCACCAAAAGGCCCCGCCATTCATGGATGGTCTCTGTGAGACCTTTTAGGGGCGGTAGACACTATTTTTCAGTTTCTGAAACTTGTGCTCTTCTTTACAGGCCTTTTTGAGTCACAGATCCAATGAGCAAATATGGCATATAGGTCAGATTTCACAAAGCTGATTTGTAAGTGTCTGGCAATGCAGACAGTGCCAAGCGACACTGACAGAATGCCACCACATGTCCTTGTCTAATTCTCCCATTGCTTTAAGCAAGGATTTACTCAGCTCCTCCACAGAGGGCTTGATAACTACAGAATGGAGTGAGCATTCCGAGGCAAGTAGAAGAATGGTTAAAAAATGCCTGCAAAAGCTGTACAGTGGTGGCCTAAAGTATTGAAACAAAAGTGAAATTAATTTTTTAATGCCATTTTATTATTTTCTTTAAATAATTAATTTATGATTAATAAGAATAATTTGCTATTGCGAGCAATGAAATTGCTATACAACAATTAACATTTAGTATAAAGTCCTTTATTCTTCAAGACTTGTTGGATCTGCCTGGGCACGGAGTTAAAAAGACGTCTGCAGTACTCTGGTGTCATTTGCTCATTTCATGCCTACTGGATTTCCTGAAGTTTTTGCCATTTGTGTGCAGAGGTTGACACCCCGGCTTCAGAAAGTAAATGTCTGGCCACATATTTGTTTCATTTATTAACTTATTCATCTGATTCTAATTAGCATCACTCTTCAGCAAAATCAAAGTAATTAGTAAACCCACCTATTTTGAACTATAATGCATAGCATATATTGTCTTAAAACTTTTGCTCACGACTCTAGGTGAAGAAATAATAAAAACTCTCCACAAAATGTCATCTGTGTGTCTGTGTTAAGTGTTCAGGCATTGTTCCTCTGGATGTCATCTGGGAAAACCTCCAATTATGCAATACAAATTTCATTTCAGATATGTCCTGGTCTGTTTATCACCTGTCATATAACCTAAGGCACAAACCTTGGAGCCTGGGCGTGGTACAGTACAGCAGACTACCTTTACCAAATAATTCTAAGCAGTCAATTAATCAGTGGTTAATCTGTCATGGTTAATAATGGATGTCTTGAAAAAACAATAGTATCAAATGATCTGTAAGATCTGTCATTACAGCTAAGGAGCTTTTTTTTTGGCAAATGATAAACTAAACTATAAAATACGGGAAAAATTAAGATTTTCCAAGGCCAACACACGTCGTTAATCCAATTTGCAAAAGCTGTCATCTTTATTAGCACTTATTGCCCAGACTTTGTTGTTGTTACACTTCTTGTGCAATAATAATACTTTAGTGTTTAAAACTGTTCTATTTACTTTAAATATCATAACATCCAATGAGTTTAACTCTACAACTCCTTAATATAATTTAGTAGAGCATAACTTTGGTTTATGGTGTACAAAACAATCTGCATTTAATTATAGACCCAAAATGTAACATTTCATTTACCAATGTGATATAATAGTATCAAACATTTAGAGACAATTCTGTGAAGATGACCTGATTAGATTCATTCTAATCTAACTAATACTATAAGCATACACACTGCCATGAAAAAGTATTTGCCTCTTCCTGATTATTATTTTTTTTGCACACTTAAATGACTACCTTTACACAGAGATAATCCGAGTAAATAAAAATGCGAGGAATTAGAATTAGAGGGTAATTACTTTTTCACATAGGAGCAGGTCGGTTTGCGAGAACTGCAATTAAGCCTTTTTTTTGAAAACTGCCAGAAAGTCTTTCACATCGCTCTGAAGCAATTTTGGCCCACTCTTCTTTGCAGAATTGTTTAAATTCAGCCACAGTGGAAAATTTAGGATGGGAGCAAAGTCACTGTAAGACGTTTCCTTCAACTTGGGAAATCTCTCTAGCAGCAGGACTATGACATGGCTCCATTTTAAGTAACAAGCTGTTTTATTTTAAGTTATGATAATGCACATGCATTTCCTATTAGGGAATATGTCAGGCTTATGGCATGCTTCCAAGGTAACTATGGCAATGACAAAGTTATTTCCAAAATTGAACAGAACGAAATCATTAGCCTAAAGCCTTCACACTCCACTAACAACTGTAAGTGGCTTGTCATTTTGGGTATTCACACACCGTTTGTACTACAGGGACACACACAGAGACTAATGAAAGATGTGCTTGAGCAATGCAGTGGGTGTGTTGCTATGGGGTGGAGTAGATGAGTCTGTTCAGATTTGCCATCGGGTTATGCTATGTAAACAATTTGCTACCCTGTCTTTTTGCCTGCATGTGTCGTATCAGAAAACAATGGGTGTCGTAGTAGTCAGGAAACTTGAAAAACTGCACTAAAAAACTGTTTTTAACATGCCCTGTATGAGTAAAGTGCAGTGTTCTCAGATGAATCATGGTTATTAGTCAATATCTACTGAGCTGTATTACTTTAAATGGTGTATACCTATACTGCATGTGTATGGTCAGATGTTTTTATTAAAAAATGTCTTGTCCACAGAAGCAGGTGAAATATCAGCACTTACAGTATATCTATCAGCTATTCCAAAAAACTAATCTTCTTCAAGTTCTTATATACTTCTAACATTTTAAATGTCATTAAAATACTATTTGGACCGCCGGTTGGCTTAGTGGTTAACAATTGCACCTCGGGGGTCCAGGTTCGATTCCTGGCCGGGTTTGAGCTATTTAGTATATTATATTCGAGTATATAATATCACTAGTCACTGCCCCTCCCTCTGCCCTGTTTTTTTTTATTTTTTTATTTCAGAGAGACAGTTAATGACAGGGTCAAATTAAGCTATAATTGTTTTTAATTACTTGGTTTACAGCAGATAGTACAAGTTCA
The DNA here is from genome assembly GCA_030014305.1 of Clarias laeviceps. Taxonomy (NCBI): domain Eukaryota; kingdom Metazoa; phylum Chordata; class Actinopteri; order Siluriformes; family Clariidae; genus Clarias; species Clarias laeviceps. The sequence goes on along the minus strand of JAQMYJ010000007.1, from coordinate 5,461,106 downwards.
GACAATGTGTCTACAATGTACAAACCATTGAGAAAATTAGTGAAGGAAAGGGGATAATTGAGTGCATAAAAACATGACAAATTCTTGTTTCTCATGACAAAGCTAATTAAAAGAATAAAATGTCTTTTTGTAATGCCTAATTTTTTATGTAGATCTAAGGCGTTTCTCTATTTTTAACACTTAGCTGAGTTGGAGATTTTGTTGAAACACACCAGAGCCACTGTAAAGCCTCATTGTAGGGTCAAGCATTCTTTACAGTATGTGTTACTCCAAACATGCTATCACCCATTTCTCTGGAATATGCTGAAGGATGACTCATTATATTTCCCACATGCGCAGTCCAGAACTCATGCTTTTTACACTGCTGGATTCTTAAATGTGCATTTGTCGTTGTAAATCTTTGAAGTCTTTAGTCCTCCTAATCATACTCTACTATAATGACCCTCTTTATGTAGTGGTGGACAGATTGCTCTATGTTCTATGTGTATGTAGTGGTGGACAGATTGTTCTAATCCAATTACACTGTGCACTGACATGGCTGGTGACCTAATGAACAGTTGCTCTTCTGTTTTTCATACATAGCATTCTAATACGTAAATATCATGGTCATTTGTTTTGCACTCATAGCTTTCCTTAAGCTTTAAAGGAAATGTCTCTTTAGTCACAGTTCCTATTAAAACACAGAGAGTTGAAAAGCCTTTGTTAATGAATTAATAATTAATAGAAGTGGGTTTCGATATTAGCTCTGTTTACAAGCTCTGCTTTTTTGCTGTATATTCTCACTCAGACACCATAAAACCTGGCAGTAGAATTCACTATTGACAGTCTGGCCCCTGGGAATGAATTCTCTATGCACAATGCCACGAATGCTACAAAAGACAATGCACTTGGTAGACCTACGGATCTGCTTCGCCTTTTCATCATGGAGATGATGGACTCTGTGTTGCTTGTTTCAGAGTCGTACCATTACATTGTGATCCTTGACATGAAGGAGGGTCATCCACTGCACACTGATGGAGTTCTTGGCAGACTTTAATGCGATGTTCCTTCTGCATCTGGGGGATGAACTTGACTGCAACACGGCGCATGTTCATATCACGTGAGGACTGCCTGGACTGTTCTGTTGACAAACCAACAATGGCTGCAATGTTTGTGATTGTTCTCATCATGCACAAGCTGCCGAATAGTTTCGACTTTTTGGGGGGTTGAGCTTGTTGAAGGTCTTCCTGATCATCTTTCAGTGATGTTCTTCCGCTCTTGACGTGCACGTGCCACTCAAAACACCTCGAACAACTAATTGCAGCATCACCGTAAACTTTCCGAATCATGTCAAACGTCTCTGTGGCAGATTTGCCCAATTTCACTCAGAATTTCACAATTGCTCCTTGTTCTAACTTGCTGTCAGTGATGAAATATCAGACGTGATAATACAGCTGGTCAGAATAGCACAGCTCCGAATGTACACAGGTTGATGTCTTTTGGCACACTGACTTATGGTTTGGTGTTCCCTGTGAAAGTGCATGCGCGCTGCCATCTGTTGGCGTGTTACAAAACTAGTCTTGAAACTTTTTGATATGCCCTCGTACCACTTCATTCAAGTCCACATCAAGTGATCTAATACAAAGACTATTGACAACAGAAAGAGAGAATTGCATGTTTATCTTCTATACTGCTTATCCTGTACAGGGTCGAGTTGGGGGCCTGGAGCCTATCCCAGGATACTTAGGGCATGTGAGGGAGTACACCCTGGGCAAGATGTCAATTCATTGCAGGGCACACCAATTCAATTTAATTCAATTAAATTTTATTCGTATAGTGCTTTTAACAATTGACATTGTCCCAAAGCAGCTTAACACAATCAAAAGGATTATTTAAGTTTGTATGGAATTTGAATGTGTATGAATCAAAATGGTCAGATAGT
>JAQMYJ010000007.1:5441353-5458471 GCA_030014305.1 Clarias laeviceps | reverse complement strand
GAGGACAGGGTTAGATGGAGGCAGATGATTCGCTGTGGCGACCCCTGAAAGGGAACAGCCGAAAGACAAAGAAGATAGTGACATCTTAAATTTAAAACAGAACTTGAAGAAGCTAGCTAGTCTAGTACACTCACCTAGCTTATAGTTTACCTGTATATGTGTGTACATGTTGGATGTTGAGTTATGAAATGCGAGTGTCTCTGTGGATTGTGGCTCACATAATTATCACATAACATTGCTCATTATCATGTGGTTTCTTAGAAGGAAATTAAAACTGAAGATGCTTGATTAATGGAATTAATGATGCTTATCTGTATGTCCTGTTATAAATAAATATTTAATTTGGTGCCAAAAGCAGACACTCTTGGCAGCGGACTTTATTTTGCACATACTGACTTTCAATTTGAGTACAGTCTTCCAAAGATAAACACATTAACACAAGGGCTGTAGCAAAAGGAACTTAAATTTAGTGGGAATAACATTTTTGTTAATTCAAATAGTCATTCAAATCACACATGTTGGTAGAGTAACATTTCCTTTATGCAAACATAGTCTTTATCAAAAGCGATGTGTTTGCGGGATCAGTAAACCCAACTCTTAAGTCCTTTTTGAAAATCCCCTTTGTTGCACTCGATGGTCTCCCACCGTTTGGTTTGTCTTTAATTGTGGTTTCCACTTCTTGAAGCTTCCTCATCCATCTGTGCACATTGCTAGTGTCAATGGTGTCATCTCGTAAACATTCTATAGAACAGTGGGAGTCCTGTGAGAACTGTGACAAACGGGATTTGCAAGGAGGATTCGAGAGTTGGAATAAATGATGGCAAAAAATGCATTGCTTTTGATGGAGACTACTACTCTATGTTGAGTTATTGTTGGTCCTTCGGCTGCTCTCGGCAAGGAGGTGCCACAGCAGACAATTCGATCCACACACAAGCTTGGTTTTACGTCGGATGCCCTTCCTAACGCAAGCTGCTCATTTTTATCTGAACTTGGGACTGGTATAATGGCTGGCGGTTGGGCATTAGCTGGGAGTTGAACCCAGGCCTTCCGCATGGCAGATGAGAAATCTACCACTAAGCCACCTATATATCCCCCTAGAATAATATGTTGAGTAATACCTGTGTATAGAGGAAGAGTTATTCTACCAACGTGCAATTTGAACAACCTATGTCATGCCCAAAAGTCATGCCCACTTTTGCATTATTTTCAGATAAGAGTGATCAAAAATAAATGGACAGTTGAATGTTTAATTAAAAAAAACTAAAGTAAAAATAAAGTATTGTGATTTAATCATTTGAAAAATGACAATGAACAGTAAACTATTAACTCAAGCACTGTAACAAGAGTGCAAGTAATTCTCCCTGTCAGAGTGTCACCTGAATAAATTTGTGGCTTCACAAATGTGGCTCCATTTAGGGTGTTGTTCATATATTTACACAGTGGTTGGTGTATCACCCTTTAGGCAAGAGACAAAAGCTATTAAAACTAATATTTGGAATGGACTACATGCAAAGTAAATATTAACTCACATTCATCAGGCACACATTTACTCAGTTACTGTGCGATATATTTTTCACTTTGCTCCGTTTAATTGAGGAAAACAAAAAAATAAAGTTTTTTAGGCCTATCATTTTCCAGGAAGTATTTATGAAACCTCAACATGGCTTATAGTCTTTCCTTACAGAAAAAAAATTGAAAAATGAGACAGGATGATGGTTGTAGATCTCACAAAGCTCAGCTTTCAGGTATTAGGAAACAAAAACATGAACCACCCAGGTCCATTCCAAATGGTTGCTATTAGGCCTTATTATCTACTTTATGTAGGAGGAATATCATGTCTGAAAATCAACAAAAAATAAACTCGTTTAGAGCACATCATCGAGTGATGAGTGACATTCAAATGTGCATGAAAAATTGAAAAATATATAAAATGAATTTATATTGATTATTGTGAAGCCGTGCTCTGTAATGATCTTTATTTATAGGCTTGAATGCTGGCTGAAATATTTTCTGCAAATATTAATGCACATACAATACTGTGTCTTGAGCCACCCCTCATTTCTTCATATTAAATAAAATTCAATAATGCAGATTAAATTTTTTTCCTGCAACAGGCAGAAGTGCCTAGAGATTAAAATTGGTTGATTATGTAACAACCTCAAAAGTAACCTCATGTCCCATTTCGTCTGTTCCAACCACTCAGTATATTACATCATCAGTATACTAATCATCTGTCATCGTCTGCACCTGTTTCTTGATTGATTCACACATTTAGATTTGTATGATTTATAGGTCACTGTGTTCCTTAAACAAACAAAAATAATTCTTTTGAAACTGCTCAGGTACAGGCAATGGACTGAAAATGAGAGACAAAAACGTGCCAAAAATGTCAGAAAGTCTTCCATTAACCTGGAGAACTATTTCTCAAGAATACATTAAATGCAAGAAAGTCTGTCTTATTAGAGGCTCAAAACATTTACACAGTATATTAGCCTGACAAACACATGATTTCTCATGCCCAAATAGCTGTTTATTCTGTTCAGAGTTCCTGTTGCATAATTTACATAGAAAAGCTTTTATTTTCACTCCTAAACATAGCTAAACATTTTTACTGGATCTCTTTTTCCCACAAAATGTGTGTGGCTTTTCTAGATATAGTTTTTGCATACATCGGTTATTAATTGATGAAATTGCATTCTGATATCTCTTCCATGCAGATTTTGTTTCTGCAAGCAGTGCTGGCTAGTGAAATGGTGCACCACCACTTTAAACCTTGCTGCAGAATCTAAGTGAGATTTTCATATTGACTTTTATGCATATGAGCAGCCCAATCTGAAAGTTTTGTTGTTTTTTATTGATCATAATAATCATGTGATTTCTTCCACAGTTCATCTAAACTACTCTATCTTAGTGACATTTTGGATAGTAAAATTGTGAGCTGAAAGCAGTTTTTTCATTTTAAGATGCTCAGTCAAGTGTCTTTGTAAATGATTAATTATAATTGTTATTATTAATGGTTATTCCTAATGACAATTCTTTATCTTCCTAATGAGTCCTAATGGGCCAATAAAAGCCTAATGAGTTGATCTTTACATCTGCAAGGTTTTAAAATCAAATATAAATGACCAGGGGAGCGCAAAAAATTACTTCAAGCTGTATTGAAATTAAGCAAAATAAACTATGTGTATATGTAAAAAAAAAACAAAAAAAAACAAGCAGATGGTTATTTTTATTTTAATACAAATATACAAGAGGCATTCAAATCAAACTGGGACTTTAAGCACACCAAGAATGGTGGAAATGTTTTAAAGAAGGCTACGTCTGTGAATGACGATCACACCCAAGGCAGCCCACTGCAGTCTTTCCTGTGAACATCTATCGAGTGGAACGCCTGATCCTTATCGACAGACAACTTGTTGCCAACTTGCAGAAGAGGTGCATCTGTCTGTGGGAACAATCATTCACCAGCACCAGTTGCACAGTACAAGAATTCTGCTCGGCGTTATTGCCACATCCCCATACAGTCCTGTCCTCGATCCAAGCCATTTCCACATACCATTTACTAAGTTTCTGTGGAGCGAGTCTGATCATGGCACTGGTGTACTGAGAAAACCTTCTATCTTGATGGTATCCAAGCATTATTGTAACACTGGGATAAGTGCATTAGTGTAGAAGGGGATTGTATAGAGAAATAAAGACCTTTTCTTTTTGCATACTTTGCAATACTTTATATTTAAAATATATGAAATGATATTTTAATTAGACAGTAGTGTTTGGAATATGGCTTAACTATATGATATGGTTTGATTCTGTGTTATTGTTTAATCATTATGAGGGCATGCCTTTCCTCCAAGATCTCCAGTTTCTAACCATGAAGATTCCTGTTCCAGCAAAACAGTGTGTCTCATACAATATGAAGACATGGTTTGCCAAGGTTGGACTGAAAGAACTTAAGTGGTCTGCACAGACCAATAAAGGGAGTTTTTACTCTCATAACTGTTATTCAGCCCAATCAAAAGTCCAATTTGCCTCGAACACCCCTTGTAGGAACAACTAGCTTCAAATTTATTAACATGACAAGTGATTATTCTCTCAGAGCATAACCTTAGCTACTGTTTATGAATATCTTTAGTTTAATCTAACTGACTTCTAAATTAAACAATGCACCTTTAGTACATTTTGTACCACATAGTGTTAATTAAACCACTTGCCTGGCTTATTGTCTTTTTTTCTCAATTAAAAGATGGCACAATGCGTGTTCATGATGGGTGTATATTATACAAAGCTCTATTTTAGGCAAAGACAAGCAATAACAAGAGCTAAGCATAAGGAATTTATACTACCTAAGCCTCATGGCTCCGTCGGTTGGGGATGGTAAATCCTTGTGTGATTCACTCTAAATCACCACGCTTTCACTGCTACTGTGGATTTCTTTTGACCAGCAGATTTACTTTTATTGCATGTACCATGAAAACACTGTGCTTCTGTACAGAAAAAAAGAATTGCATATGCAATGTGTTGTATTTCAACATTTGTCTGTGACACATCTCTGCAAAGTATCAGTCTTCTGTCACCATTTGCTTGACAACTTGACACATGACGAGATATGTGAATTCTTGGCACTTTTTTTTACGAATATACTAGAAAACTATCACTGTATAACTGGATTTTGTACAGAATAAAGATATATGGTTATAGTTGTGCAAGAAAACGTAACACTGGGGAAGCAAAATATAAAACGAAGGCCTTTTAGCAGCACTATGTAGAATTTCCACATTTGTCACAGTGGCATTTAACAGGTTCCAAAGACCCAGGATATATTGGAAAATTTGACACCTTGCTTGTGCACGAAGAGAAACGTGCCAACCTGGGAACAATGTCACCCTTCATTTCATCTCCGGCTCTACACGCCCATACCTGAGTGTGTTTTTACTATGACATGATTCAAGAGTCAGCAGACATCTTACAACATGGGAAAACTGTAATATGTGGCAGAATGCCAACTTCTGCAGTTCAATACAGGCTATGACACTGGCTAAAACGATGGAATCTCACACATCCTGCCATGAACAATAGAACTTATGAAAAACAATACGAAAGAGGTCATTTAGTTTGAGTGTTGTTTAGTTACCATGGCACTATGAAGGCAGTCACACAGAAACGGTAGGTTTGCACAAAAGGCTAAATGTGGATTTAACTGTGGCGTGCATGAAAGAACATATAAGTGAAGGCAATGAAAAAGCACATCCAGTTAGAGATATTGCACTTTAATATTAAATACAAAAATGAATTACTATCAATATAATCTTGATAATGTTACAAATAGGATGAGTCTCAAATTGGCCACCTTGTCAGTTAAGAGGGTGGTTTCACAAAAATCAAAGTACAAAAGACAGGAAGCACAGTAAAGTCAGGCCAATGTGCCTCTCCCATACAGACTGCTATTACTTTTATACCATATGAAGGAACAAAATAATAATGTTACCCTTAGGAATGCAATTGTATTTTTCAATCTACAGTAAAAGACAATGGCAGACAAGGTTTTTTATTGTTTGAAATCTTTAGCCTTAAGAGTCAAGTTCCGCTTTATGTTTTAATATTTTGTTCTTTTATTTTTGTGCAATGGAAGTGCTAAATTTAGTCAAATATTTCCAGCAAGGTGGACATTTGCAGGCTGTGAGGCTCACGGGTGTGGTCAGTGTGACTTCTAAATGTAATCAATGCTGCTAGAACAACCGTGTATTTCCATGCCTGTCCAGGCCTGTTCCCAAAAGCATGCAAAAGATCTCTTTCAGCAGACTTTTCAAACAGACCACAGACAAACCATGAGTAAGTCTTATCACGGCTGTCACCCAGAGCTGAGCACACCTCTACACAGGGGAGAAAGCACAAAGGCGTGGGGTGTTGTTCATACAATGAATCATGGCTCTCATGAGTCTCGGCTAGCTTAAGACACTAAAGTATCTCAGACAAAGGTAGAATCAAAGCTCAATTAAGTTTTAGGGACAAGCCCTATAAGGTTTTTTGTTTCGCACAGTTACCGGGTGGTACTCCATGTGCAGTAATTCAACTTATTTGCTTCACATTCCTACAGATTACAGATTGTGTACAGAAAGGCTTGTCTTGTTTCTGTTGTCCTAAAGAAGAAGAACACTATGAACATTTTCTTAATAGTAAAGCATAAAACATATTCATGCATGTGTGTTACTGTGTGTCTCCTGTTTCAGTTTCTGGGAGTGGTGGCCAGTATGTAGCAAAACTGGTGCAGTGTGGCTCACATCAACATTTGGTGGGGGGAGGTGAGATCATCTCTGAACTTTAGCCAGCCTTTTCTCCCCCATCCTCCCTTGGACACATCTGGAACTCTGTATCACACCAAACAGCTCACTAGTGAACAATAGCAGGGGAGAGAAAAAAAAAACATATAACACAAATAGAGATTGTCTTTTCACAGCACTGACTTTGGTTTGGGTTTAGAAAACTTTACAAGCTAGTTATTGTGACTTTTATGACCTTCTCTTTTTGCATACTTTGCAATACTTTATATTTAAAGTATGTGAAAAGATATTTTAATTAGATAGTATTGTTTGGAATATGACTTAATATATGATATGGTTTGATTCTGTGTTATCGTTTAATCATTATGAGGGCATGGCTTTCCTCCAAGATCTCCAGTTTCTAACCATGAAGATTCCTGTAGGTGCATTGCCCCTTTGTGTGTGTATGTGTGTGTGTCTGTGTGTCTGTGTGTGTCTGTGTGTATGGTATTCTTTAAATGTCCTCCCAGCATGTACTCCTATCTCACTCCTGTTTTCCTGGAAGTGAGTTCTGGATCCATGGGAGCCCTGATAAGGATAAAGTGCTTCAAGAAAATTAAGAAGAATGCACTTAAAGGAGGAAGAGAGATGCTTAAATAAATATGACCATTTGACTAATTAACACAATTTAAAAAAACGTGAATATAATTGTATTCTTTGGACTACTGAATATATACTATATGACTCAAAGTTTACAGACCACCAGATCATTGGAAGCACACATGAATGTCTTTGAATGTCTTTGTATACTATAGAATTAAGATTTTGTTTCACTGGAAGGGACCAAACCTGTTCCAGCAAAACAGTGTGTCTGTATACAATATAAAGACATGGTTTGCCAAGGTTGGACTAAAAGAACTTAAATGGTCTGCACAGAGCCCTGGCCTCAACCCCTCTGATCATCTTTGGGATGAATTGGGAGATGCCATGCCTTCTCACTGGTCATGTGCATAACCTCAACCTCGCATGCTCTTGTGGTTAAATGAGCACAATATCCTACACCCACTCTTCAAAAGCTGGTGGAAAGCCTTCCCAGAAGATTAAGTGCTGAGGCAAAGAGGGAACAATTATAATACACTACCAGTCAAAAGTCTGGACACATCATCTAATCCCATGGTCTTTCCTGATTTTTATTTCTTTCTACACTGTAAAACAATGCTGAAGGCATCCAAAATATGATAAAATCTCCTTTGTACAGTTAATGTTAAGATGTGTCTGCTACTTATGCTCTGTAAAGCTTCATAACGGCTCCAATCTGAGGTGCTGTTAATGAATTGGTGATTTCTGAGGCTGGTAACTCTAAATGAACTTCTCCTCTGCAGCAGAGGTAAGTTTTGGTCTTGTTTTCCTGGGAAGGTCTTTATGAGAGCCAGGCAGTTTCGTCATGGTGCTTGATGGGTTTTGCAAATGCACTTGCCAATACTGTTCTTGCAAGAACTGTTCCAGAACAGCTGACCTTTGTGTATCAAAAAAAATAACTGACTGTTGCTATTACTAAATGCCAAATGTGTTTTTTCATAGTTTTGAAAAGAAAATCCAGTATTGTTCTAAAATGAAGAAAATAAATACTTGTCTAAACCTTTGACTGGTACTGTATATATAGGAATACCCATGGTTTTGAAATGGGATGTTTAACACTAAGGTGTCCATATACTATAGACCATAAAATGTATTTGCTACTAAAGTTTTTAGAGGCTAAAAAAAAAGAATGTGAACGTGAAAAGAAGGTGAACTACGTGATACGAAGGATAATATGTTAAGTTGTTATTATTATGAGCATCATGAAGTTTTTTTCGTGTTTGTCTCTGTACCACACCTTTTTTTTAACTTGATTTTTGTAAGTTAGGCAATTGCTGATAACTTCCAGATAAGCTATAAAGAGTAATATAGGAGACCTCCTTACAGTCAACAGGCAGGACTTTGGTCCAGCACTGGATTTGTTAATAATTGATAATATATCAGTTGTAAAAAAAAAAAAAGAAAAAAAAAGAAAGAAAAAGGGTGCTCTTACTGAATAGAATCCTTCATGTGTATATGCATACTTTATGCAACATTTAAGTAATGTGAAGTGATTAATGTTTCATACATGAACAGTTAAATGTAATACAATAAATACTGCAGAGTTTATTTTCCTTTTCAGAAACACACCAAAGATATACAGTAAGTCACTGACTGATCATAACCATCATAACCATAATAAAAACACTCATTTTGTTAATTATTTGAATATAAGCTGATACAGTTTGTCAGTGTAAATCTATCTGATCTAGAGTTGGGTTTTACTCCATTAAACACACATTAAACTCTGTGTATTCCAGCTCTGTCTGGTATTAAGAAAGGAAAGCTGGCAAGCACAAAAAAATGCACACACTTACAACTTTTATTGCTTTTAGCATGGTATAAACCTGTTGGTTCTCACATTGTACTCCCTTCTTTAGTCCCAACTCTTATGGACACACACGCACACACACACACACACACACACACACACACACACAAATTCCAAAGTAGTTTCCTCACTTTGGTGGGTAGTGGCTTCCCCCTTCCTCCCTCCCTTTTTCTCACCCACACACACACACACGCACACATGCATGCGTGCACAACGCACACACACACACTGAAGGACACGCCCCAGGGCTCAAACTATATGAGGGGACAGAGCTGGATTCAGCGGATCACTCCAGGAGAATCTAGCTTCACCGTAGCTTCACTGTCTCTGAAATTTCTCTTTCAGCTTATCTCTGAAGCCATCCATCAGTCAGCATGTACTCACGTAGCTCCTATTCCACCGGCCCTGTAGGCTTCACTGGAAGCACTGTGGTCAGCCAGCGCCGCATGGGCACACTGTCCTCAGCGCCTAAAGCCTTCAGTGTCTCCGGAGCTGGTGGTGGCACCCGAATCTCCTCAGGATACGCAAGAAATGTGTCTTCTGGCTTTGGTAGTGGTATGGGCATGGGTGGAGGTGGTGGCTTCAGCCTGGCTTCTGCCCTGGACAGTGACGCTACCGCTCATATGAATGAGAAGGCCACCATGCAGAACCTGAACGATCGTCTGGCCTCCTACCTGGATAAGGTCCGCTCCCTAGAAGCTGCCAATGCAAAACTGGAGCTGAAGATTCGTGAGTACTATGAGAAGAAGGGGCCAGTTGCTGAGAGAGATTACAGCGCATACTGGGCCACCATCAACGATCTGAAGGATAAGGTAATGTTGGAAGTTTGTGTGGAAATTAGAACTGTGGGATGTATGGCTTGTAGATTTACAGTTGTATGTTTAAATGTGATTTTCATACAGTCTTCTTCATAAGTTCTGCTCTTTAATGTCCAACAATAATTGTCCCTGTTTCAGATCAAGAACGCCACCATCGAAAATGCCAATATCCTCCTGCAGATTGACAATTCCAAACTGGCTGCAGATGACTTCAAAACAAAGTAGGTACAACTAAGTCATTACAACTATATCTATTGTACCAAGAGCTTTTAAAGATATATGATCTTTATATATGCCTGTTTTTATTAAAATCATAAAATAATGTCTATGATTAGAAATGGCGACTTGGTGTTAACCCTCTTTCTTTACTGATTAGATTCGAGCATGAGCTGATAATGCGTCAGTCCGTGGAGGCTGACATTGCTAACTTGCGACGCCTACTGGACCAGACCACCCTGACTAAGGCTGACCTGGAGATGCAGATTGAAGGTCTGCAGGATGAGCTGGCCTACCTAAAGAAGAACCATCAGGAAGTTAGTATTGTCATTACCATTGAAACTTTGCATCAAACTAGGGGATAATAAATATGTTTAAGGAATTGGAAAATTATGGAATATATAAAGCTAGCAATGTGACATCATTTTTAATGCACTAAAAACACTTGGAAAACAAGGATAATTCTACAAGGAATTGATGCTCTTTTTAGAATAGGCCAAGTGCAGTCTTATGCCAAGAATCTGTCGGCTAAAAAAAGATGCTATTCTTAAAATTCTCCATATTTGGCTGCAGGCCTCTTCAAATATTCACTTAGGATTTTGCAAAAGAAAACACCAGAGTGAACTCTGGAGTATTTGTAACTTCAACTTTGTCGTGCATGTCCTGTAGGACCTGGCAGCTATGAGAGCTCAGCTGACTGGAAATGTGAACGTGGAGGTAGACGCTGCTCCACAGCAGGACCTGAACAAGGTTTTGGAGGAGATCCGTTCTCAGTACGAGGCCATCACAGAAAAACACCGCAAAGACCAAGAGGCTTGGTTCAATGATCAGGTGAGAGTGGGTGTTTTATTTTTAAGTGGCATGTGATCATTATTATTATTATTTTACTTTATTAATGAATTGGTTGTGGCCTACAAGATGAACTTTCTAACGTATGTTTATTCCTCTGTTTCAGTCGGCAACACTAAACCAGGAGGTGGCCATCAAGACAGAGACCATTCAGACTTCCAAGACAGAGATCACAGACTTGAGACGGACCCTGCAGGGCTTGGAAATTGAACTACAATCACAACTAAGCATGGTGAGACTTTAGAAATAATAGAAACTACTGAAAATGGCAGAAATAGAGGCAGATTAAAGGAGAGGATGTGTTATAGCATTTATGGAAATAGTTACCAAAAAAGTTACATAAGAGGTCAAATGAGGATAATAAAGATGGTAAGAGGGTAGGCTGTAGGAATAAATGGGAGGAGGCTGGCCTGAACGAGGCATATTGGCGGGGAAGACTGCCAAGGGTAACTTGTGTCCATATCCCAGAGAAAATGAATGATCCAGGGAGTAAGGAATGTGGAGACATTTTGTGGTAAAAGCAGGCAAATCTGCTGAAGATTTCTGGTTGTGAACAGGCAGCACGTTAGTGCAACAGTTGCCATAGAGAATTCTGCCAAATATTTCCAGACAGGACTTTGAAAATGGTCTGTCATGTATGTGTTTATTTTGACTTCTGAAAGTTAGAGGTTGTTTCGGGACCTTGCTTAAATGCAATCCTTTTGGCATGAGGCAGAGTTCATAAAAAAATCCAATGGACACTTTGTCTGAATAAACAAACAAGATTTCTGTGCACTGTCAAAAATGATCTTTTTTTCCCATGATCTGACTGTCGTACAGAAAGCAGCCCTGCAGAACACGCTAGCCGAAACGGAAGCACGATACAGTGCTATGCTATCAGGTTTCCAGAACCAGATCAACATGCTCGAGACAGAGTTGGCACAGGTGCGTGCCAGCATTGAGCAGCAGGGCCGCGACTACACCATGTTGCTGGATATCAAGAGCCGTCTAGAGCAGGAAATCGCCACCTACAGAAGCCTCCTGGAGAAGGAAGAGTCTAGGTAGCGTCATCCTCCGATATGTACACACATTCTCAAGCATAAAAAATATGGCTGATCATTATAATAGCTAATATCTTTTTTTATCTTCTTTTATTAGGACTCCTGGCACCGGTAAAGGTTAATTCTTTTTTTGTGGTTTTTGATATACTTTTTGAATTCTCAAACTTATTCACATAATCAGAACAAATTATAGACAGTAATATGTTGTGTTTTTTTTGCCAGGTGGATCCAGCACGGTCACTACCACCACCACCACCGTGCGCCACTAAGCGCAGGGCAGAGCATTGCATTCAGAGAAACACACACACACACTAAAACATTGTTTCAGTGGGTCATTGCTTATGGTATGACAATAGCCGATTGTCAACCATGATCATAATACCCAGGAAATAACTGTTTAAATTTGACGAAGAATAAATCCACTTCCTTGTTGTGTTTGTGAAAGAGTGAAACTGTCTCTGAAAAATAAAGCTGCTGGCAAATTCACGACTGTTTTTGTCTGACATTTTTAGATTGCAAAAATTAAAAATCACTGGTTTGTCTTGGTGCACAGACATAAACATGCACAATATAAAAAGCAAGCTGCAGTCTGAAAGCTATGTCTATCAAAAAATGGGTATCATTAATAAATTCTTCTTCTTTTTTTTTTTTTTTTAAAGAATAAAACTATGGTCTGAATGCTCCAGAACACCAGATAAAAATAACCTTGGAATGTGCAGTCAGTGTGTAAATCAAGTGTTCGGTTCACACATGCCAAGTTGGTGTACAGCCTGATCCACTTTGCCACCATTACGACAAATTTGAGTTGGCAGTTAGGACACACTCCTACAGCTCCCTCTCAAAAGCCCCCCTTTCAAAACCTAGAGACTGTTGCCAGGAAACCACCCATAACAAAAACACTTAGTGGAAAAGCAGAGTTTAGCCTTTAAAAAGTCCGGAAATTTTTCACCCTCCCTTTATCAGCAGTGCTCTTTGACTTTGTGCATTAAAAAATGAGGCTCAACATAGGAGGAAGAAAGAAAGGGTCACACCAAGCATTTATTTTAGTATTATCTATACCTTTGTTTTCAGAAAGAAAAAACAAAAAACATTTATTATCTTGGGAGTGTTTCTTTTTAAAAAAAATCTTGAACCTTCTTTAATACTGAATACAAAATCTGGTGCTTATAATACATATGTGCAAAAAGCACTACCAGTAAAACATGTCCCTAATTATGTTGAATTAAATTCAGATTTCCTGGGCAGAGACGAGGTTTATTGTCATTGAATTAAATCTGTAATTACATAATTGTTGTATTAATCTCCAAGAATATATAATAGCTGTAATAATTCCATATTGTGTCAACTTTATTCCAAGATTAAGAAATGTTGAAATAATTTCTTTTTTAACAACGCTAGACCAACGTCCTTGTGCTTGTGTAAAGGCTAGACTAGGTGCGGCTGCACTGTTTACTCAAGGGCAGGAACTCGCATTCAAAGTACAGAGTGTTTTCACAGTTAGAGGCCTTTCATCTGTTCTATGCCACACAATAAATCCATAAATCAATAGCAGCTGTCACAGCTGGTCTTAAACGAAAGCATATATCAATGCCTGTAACTTTGCCAAGCAGGGTGTGCATATAAAAAGCACCTTAGTGTTAGTCATCAAATTACTGCTGAAAGCTGTAACATTCTGGAACTACTGGCAAATTCTTAGCAGCATTTTTAAAATACTTCAAGTCATTATACGCTGTCTTATACAAAGTCACTATTTCAGCAGAGTAAAAAAAATTACTGTCCTGCATCAGGCAAACAAACCTATGTTTATTAGTGAAAGTAAGAGCATTTCCACATATACAATGCGACAGGATCTTACAGGACTGGGACGAAACAGTTTTATGGACATGACAAAACCACATATTAGTGCGACTAATCAGGCAACAATGCTCTAGTTTCTTAGGAAGCATAAAGATTGGACTTTTTAGCAATGTAAAAAGGTCATGTGGTCTGATGAGTTCAGATTGACCCAGTTTTAGAGCGATGGGTGTGTCAGGGTGGGAACGGAAGAGCATGAAGTGATCCAATGTACAAGCCTCTGGAGGCAGTGTTATGATCTGGGTTTGCTTATGTCTCATGTTATGTGGCAATAAAATTAGGTCAGCTGATGACCTGAATGTACTAAATGACTAGGTTATCACATCAATTGATTTTTTTTCCTTCCCTGATACTGTGAGCATATTCCATTACTAAAATTGTGAAACCATGATTCTGGAAGCATGAGAAATAACTTTCACACATAAATTACTGTCAGTGACTTTTCTCTGGGGCAGGCAGTGCATGTCTGCTCTATAATTAATAAATAACTAAATTCAAGAGATTTTATTTGGGATTTGTACACATGCCAACAAGTATGAGAGCACTGGATTTTTTTTGTGCAGAAGCTCTTTGAGTCAGTGATAAAAGAAAGATTGAAAAAAAGTTGATTAAACATATAACACAAAAAAATTAATGTAATGAATGCAACTTTAATAAATTTTTTTCTTCGCTTAGGCATGGCAGACATTGTGCTCTGCTTTAAAACGCTGTAATCCAAGCTGCTGCATTAACATATGGGTCTGTGTAGGATAAAGTGGCTAGTGAACATGAATCAGTGAAGGAAAATGCTGCCAATTGGCCTAATTTTTATTGAAGCAGAAAGGGCGCTTTTCATAAGAAAATTAATTGAATTTCAGCACCATCCATAATTCAGTTGACATAATGTCCTGTTTCTGTTTTGGTGCAATTGTAAGTATGTTTAATGATCAGTGTAAGGTCAGCTGTGTGAACCTTCATAAGGTTTCACAACTTTAAAAATCCATGGTAGGCAAGTTTGCTTAACTCAGTATTATCATGTGACCAGTAAAGACATGATACTTGGAAAGCTTAGTGTTATCTAACCATTCGGGCAACTTTTTAAGGTTACTCTTTCGATTATACAGAATAGCAGTTTATAGTGTGCTATAAAAATGACTACAATGGAGCAAATTTACAGATTAGTTTTTAATTGTTTCATTGTTCAGTATTTGTTATGTTAGAAACAATGTAGTGTAGTCCATGTTTGAGTGATGTTCCAAGGTGAAATACATTTTAGGATAAGATTGTGAACTACTTAGTGCATGAAATAAAGGGCATCTGTAGGCTGGGTAAGGCAGTATGTATTCAGTGCAGATCAGTGTTCCATTCAGCCAAACAGCACATAGTCAGAACAACTGAGCAAACATGCACTAGTTATATTCAAAGCATGTTGTCTAAGGTCATCAAAGTTCACACACACAAAAAGTATGGTTAATACATTTTATTTAAAAAAAACTGAACATTGTGTGGATGGATGTGTAAACAGGCCAGAAGCTAGCCACAGGCCAGAGTTCAGGCAATGAAACAATTAATCAATAATGTAGCTATATCATTTAATACTTCATGTAGTCATAATTCTGTCATTGCATTCTGTTGGCTTTGTACTTGTGCCCTACAGAATAACTTTGAATCTAACTGGTGAAACTGGTGTAATAAACAATAAACAGATAAACTACAGAAAACTGATTGTTGAATGATGTAAATGCTATAAAATTGTGAGGAAATTGTCAATGCTGTATCCAATAGCAGCACGAGATTAATGCTTTATAATAGAGATGACTTCGGCCAAATATTACAGAATTTATAAATTATATACATAAGCATGAGTACACAGTAATGCCAGTGTGACAAGCAGCTTGTAATTGTTTAAAATAATTGTTTTTATTTAGCGCCTCCTACTGGCCCTGACTTATACTTTAATAATATAAAGTTGTCATTTTAAACTGTCTCCAATAGGAGGCAGTGTAGTGCTAATAGTAAGATACATTTCAAGATTTTTCCATAAGATAAAGAAAATAGATAAAAGACAAAACCTTTCAGAGAGTTTATCATTTAAAATGATCCCTAATTTCTGAACATTTTATGTTTATGCTAAGTGAACTCAAAACATCTATAAAGTCAGTTTTAGGTGTAAGTGTTTTAGATGTAGTCAGTAAGATTAGCGCATTTATGAGCTGTAAATGAAATATATAGTTGTGAGAGTGTGAGTGGACAGTGTTGGAGTTGTTGATGAAAAAGTGTGTGCAAAAGACTGAGTCCCGCTGTATTACTCAGGCTGCACTGCAGTGTCTATTCACAGGCGCGATCCCACTACTGATCGGCACGGGGGCTTTGACCTGCTCCGTTCCCGACCTGGGCCGGTTCACCCCTCCTTAGGCGACCTGGTGGTCCCGAGCTCCCTCAGGAGCACCATATCGATACCGAACTTAGTGCGGACACCCGATCGGCATAGTCCACTGCAGCCCAGAACCCCTGAGCTCAAACGCTCCGCCAGCCTCAGCCTCCCAGTAGCTTGGATTACAGGCACGCGCCATCGCGCCCGGCGAGAGTAGCGCTCAACTGAACGGGTTTTAAACCTAAAACCTGATCTGTTCTCTATCGCCATCTAGTGTTAGATGTGCAAGTTGCAGCGACTCCGAAATGGGGATTTGTAAAACGGAAGCGGTTTAACATTGGAAGGTTGCGTCAGGAAGGGCATCCGGCGTAAAACCTGTGCGTAAAACCACTTGTTGTGGGGACTGAATATTCCGCTGTGGCGACCCCTTGCCGGGAGCAGCCGAAAGACTAACAACAACCGAACCGTGTAGAATTGAAATTTAGCATTGAGTGCTACGTGTTCACCAACTGGCTCTCTATATGACACCGAAAACGTGGTAAAAGCTGGGTGATAAAAAAACTGATAGAAACATGATATGTACCTGATCTTATAAAGACCATATTAGGTTTTAAAAAGTGTTTATTTAATCCACAAAAGCATTTAAACCTAAAACCTACTCATCTGAGCCGCTCTCTACCGCCATCTCGTGTCAAATGTGCAAATCGCAGCGACCACGAAATGGTAAACTGTAAAAAGGAAGTGGTTTGATATTTAAACATAAGTTTTATCTTTTCTCTATTTATTCAAAAAAATTTTTTACTAACGACTGAAATTGTTCTAAAAACCGAACCGTGTAGGATGGAACGTTAGCATTGTGTGCTACGTGTTCACAGACTGGCTCTCTATCACAGGGAAAACTCGGTAAAAGCTGAGGGATGAAAAAAAGAGATGTGTCTCTGGCCTTATAAAGACCATGTGAAGTTTTTTAAGTGTTTATTTAATCCACAAAAATCGTCAGAAATATTGTATTTTTTATTATAGGGTGGTTCAGAAAAGCAGTTTTCCTTCATATACTCTTATGATAAATATCTGCCCTTAAAATGACAATGTAGAACACTATGGCCTTTAAACTATCATGAGCTTAAAAACGCAATTGCTCTGCCAAGTATGTGTGTGTGTGTGTCTGTGTATGTGTCTGTGTGTGTGTGTTGTGCTGGCATCTATTGAACTTCATAGATTAACATAAATCTTATGTATTAGTAAATGCGATTAGCTTAACTCAGTATTAGATGTGACCAGT
>JAQMYJ010000007.1:5419906-5432125 GCA_030014305.1 Clarias laeviceps | reverse complement strand
AGCTCAAACGCTCCGCCAGCCTCAGCCTCCCAGTAGCTTGGATTACAGGCACGCGCCACCGCGCCCGGCGAGAGCAGAGCTCAAATCAACAGCAGTTAAACCTGTTCTGCGCTACAGCCCTCTAGTGGTCAGAGTATGAATCGCATATACGTCACTTTTCCTTCTTGTTTCACTCGTTTTGCACGGCGCATTTGAATGTCTCAAACAGTAGGTTGGTAGCGTATTACGTGTACAGGGGTTCTGTTTATTTTTATTTATTATTTTTTTTAAAGATAAATTTTACCTCATAAAATTAATGGACACATTGCCGTCACAGTGTCTCCAGGCCTGTAGGCGACGCTGTTTCCCGAGATACATCTCAGGAATTTCTTCACTGTTGTTAGAAGGAAGGGCGTCGTTTTCAAAGCTTTTTGTAACTGCTAGTGGTTGCCTTGACGCGGAAGAAAACATTGTGCTGGACGAAAAGGTAATAATATTATTTTTATTGTATGTTATTTATATATTCATTTTGTGTGGTTTAAAATATGTAGAGATACACAAAGGCAAATGTTTTTTAAACCTATAGCTCAAACCAAATTAAGGCTAGCGGTGTTAGTTAGGTCGGTATTTCTTGTTGTTGTTTTTGTGAGGTTCTCAAACATTCTAGGTTTTATTATTATTATTATTATTAAAAAGCCATATGAACCTCTTCACTATGTATAAAAGTGAGCTACTTTATTTATTTTATGCACACAGCCCAAATATCAATATTAATATGTTAGTAAGATATACGCAGTCCTGTTCTGGCTATTCATTGGAGCTGGAACGTTAGAGCTTTACATTTCTCCACTTTCTACTCAATGAACATATTATTATTTAAAATAAAATAAAAAAAAACCTTCCCACTACATTTAACTTGCCTTCTTAGAGTTTAGTTGTTGAATCTCTTTAGCCTGCAGCACAAAGATATAAACAATATAAGGAAAATAATATAGGAAATATATTTTTATTGCTTTTTTTCATTTTCATTCTTAGTTAATAGCAAATGGAAAATCTTGACTTTTCGGAGGAAGAGATCCAAGAACAGCTGGCTTTGCTTGGATACGAAAACATCACAAAACAAAGACTGCATGAATTCAAACGAGGTACGTTTTGGAGTAGGAATATGAGAACGTTGGTACGATGGGTGTTCAGGACCTTGGAGCGAGATCAGGATTGTACGGCAGATGTGGCGGGCATAGTCTTTCACAGATACATGGCCTTCTATAAAATGTTTGCACCAATACATTTAAAAGTTGTACTATAAATAAGAGTTTCCTTACCGTACTGTGCTTGAAGTCTTCTGTAAATGTCGTTTTTTACGCCTTCATTGACAAGAAGTTTCATCACAAGTTCTGGTTTGACTTGAACACCCCTTATATTTTAAATCATAAAAATAATAATCATCACTTTTCCTGACCTGATCATTACACCTGAGCTGTAATTCTGAAGTGGATTTGTGGACTGTCAAAGCACAGGAAGTTTAATGATTATCTGTAGTGAATTGATGAGAAGTTGCATTAAAGTAAGGAAATAATTTATTTGATCTCCCTCTTCCATCTGTTATTGTTCATCCACATGAAGAGTGATTGGAGGTAGACTGACACATACAAAACCGTATTCTTTCATATCCTTACAGCTTTTATTATTTCTTTCTATTTCTATTGTGTTAAATCCTGATATATTAATAAAGTCTTGAGTTGTGCCATTACTGTACAGAAGGGACACTGCATGTGATTGTGATCCTTGTGTGTTTGGGATACAGGCACAATTCAGTGGCCTAATAGTAATTGTACTAATATGATTATTCATCATAGTATAATCATCTTTAATCATCATAGTGTGATCATCTGTAATAATGCTTCTCTTATGGGCAAGGTTGTGGAATGTGTATACATATGAATACAGTAAATAATAGCAGGTGATACCACAAATATACCTCTCTGCAGATCTTGACTTGCTGATCCTCCATGAAAAGTCCAAGAGCAGCACCTCGGCTGAGTGGAGTTCACCAAAATCTCAGAACAGTTCATGCAAGAGTCCACCAGCATTTATTAAAGAGAAAGGTTGGTGGTCACGTAGCTGAAAAAACAACTCTGAGTAAAGTTGGTTCAATGCCTCTTGTTTGGCTGCAAAAGCCCAGATCGTTAAATTTATTTATTTTTCATTTAGTCCAGGTAGCTGATGCTGCTTCCAAGTACAGCTGCGTTTTCTCTGGCAATAGCGCAGCAGACCAGCACAGACAGGTATGCACTTACTAAAGCTCTGATTGATTTCAAATATCAAATCAAACTTCTTTTGTTTACATGATTTGCTTCACAACACTATGTTGAACAGTTTTTACATACCTTTTGTAAAAGTCATCCAAAATTGAGCTTTAGCAAGAGACAAATTTCACCTCTTCAATAAAACAGGATGTTATTTAATTGTTAACTCATTCTGGAATGAATTGCATAAGTGTTTTGACCTCTCAGAAGGTGACACTAGTTAGCCCAGCCCATTCCCCTCATCATACTATATGCTAGGGTTATTCATAATAAATGTAATCCATCAGTGTAACATTCTGACTCCCCTTTTTTGCTGTTGTGTTGTACAATATAATATAAAGTTTTCTCTGAAAACAGTATTGCTACTATTAATCTTGAATTAATCTTTGATGATAGCTAAAGGTTTGGCACAGGCCTGTGAGTTTAGCACAAAAAATGTTACATAAAATCATTTGTCCATCTGCCACTCCCACACTTAAAAATCATGTGTAATATTTAGTGCCCCCTCTTTTAATTCTGTGTGTGTTTGTTTAAGAACATAATAAAAAACATCTTATTATAGCGGTTCTTAATATTGAATAAATACAACCTCAGACGAACAATAATGCTACTTTTTTCACAATGCATTTATTTATATAACAAAAAGGTTATGTGGAAGTAGTAAGAGGGTACTTAGTATTGCCCATGCTTTTTTCTTTTTGGCTTCATATTTATAGATAAATAATGAGTGAAAAAAGTTATTTGTTTGTTTGTGGTTGTATTTGCGTAATACTAAGACCCACTACCATTAGATGATTGTTTTTACACCAAAACACACATAATTAAAAGAGGGGGCACTAACTTTTACACATGACTACATTTCCTGCCAAAATTTTTTTTTTGTGAAAAAATTGTAATGCATGATATCCACAATACAAAAATGCCTTGTGTTCATCTTCAAGGTTCTGACCTCAACATTTAACGATGAAAACTTTGATAGCCTAAACCTGGGGCCTAGTGACTCGTACATAAAACACTCAGTGACTCCCAGATACCTCAGACCATCTACAGCTCCTAACAGGATTGAGGTCCAGGAGAAGCCTGCATCCTCTCACATTCATCATTCAGTCCTGGGAGAAAGAGAAGCTGTGAGGGCACAACGAGACCTTCACACTAACGCAAAACCAGCTCTCAAGAGAAAAGTGCTTAGGTAAGCTTTCTGTCATTAAAGGCAATGGAGAAGTAACCTAATAAACAAGGTAAGTAGGATGGTTTTTGATGTGTTGGCATGTTGGGATTCTTTGATGTCCATACCAAATAACTTCTTCACATAGAATGCAAACTTTTCTTCAAACTTTGTGTGTGCATAATAAGAGCAGAACTAATTAAATGATGTGTACCTCCTGAAGGGGGTATGGTGGTGCAATAAGTTTTTTATTGTATCTAAATGTGTTATTATTATCCTCATTTAGAAAGTTGCACTACTGTTCTGCCAAAGTCAGATTTAGATTTAGAATTTTTCAGATAAATAATTGAGATATTTTCCCCCCCAGGAAGCATAGAGGACATTCTTGGGTGTGTGACGAGTCTACATGCAGTGAAGACACCGGTACGTTTAGAAGCAATTTAAACCTATTCATAGTTTTCGCTGTGTGTCTCATTGTACTCACTGACCCTCATGCAGTCTTGTTACCACAGTGTGGTGCTGTAGATATAGAATCCCTTCGCAGGGAAGCTTATCAGTGCTAATCTTCTTATAGTCACTCCACCTCTTTGGCCGCCATCTGCCAAAGGTTCGGTAAATGGACTGAGATTTTCAGTGAATTCTGTAAGCAAGCAACCCTCGGAATGTATAACGCTTATTACAGAGACCTAGAAAATGCCTGTGAAGAGGAGAATGAATCTCTGTCCTTCTCTTTCTGGACTGACCAAGAAAGTGAAGACCAGGGAGAATGTTGTGTAAAGGATGACATGATGGAGACCGAGTTCGAATTCTACAAGCAGGAAATCACCAGAGAAGAGGAATGGTGTATAAAAGACATCAGTGTAAATGAGCAAACAGGAGAAAAGCTGCAAGAAGGTTATGATTGCAGAAACAGAGAAGATAATCATTTCGAGGAGCAAAGTAAGGATGAGGATTCAGAAAAACTAAGAGGTGAAAAGGTGAGTCATCATGATGAAAACTATGTGAATATATTAGGACCTGAAGATGTGCAGAGTGATGATTATATCAAGAAAGGTTGTGCTGAAGAGGAAATATCAAAAAATGAGCACCTAATAATTGAAAAATTACATGAGTTTGTGGAGTGTAGAAATGAAAAAGTTCATAGTAAAGAGGAAGGAAATGATCCAGACAAAGATGTGAAGGAGAATGAAGAGGAGGACAAAAGCAAGTGTTTTTTTGATGACATAAGCATGAGTTTGCAGGAGGAGTCTGAAAGCGATGATTTGGAGAGTGAAGAAGAAATAGAATATTTTTTCAGTGAGATTAGCGAGGTGTTAATAAAGGGCCATGAACCAGAAGGAGAAAGTTTAAAAATATCTAAAGAATGGAAACCTGTTGTGAACCATGATGACATTAGCAAACCATTGATGAATAATAAACAGAACCTTACAGAAGGACAGAAATATAAAAAGGATCAAAACCCAGAAAGGAGAAATTCTTTAATGTCAGAAAATCATTCAAATTCCGACTATAAAAATGTCCTATTTGTAAATGTAGACAGCACTGACGAAGGAGGGTGGACTGACCAAATGTATACTAAGCACAGAGAAAACAACGTCTCTGCTGAGCAGGTTTGTAAGTATAGTGCTGATCCATGTGATGATGGAGAATATGGTGAGGATTGCTGTGGTAGTGTGAGCAGCCTTACAGCCAGCATTTTAACTTCTGGAAATGGAACCTATAAACCAGACTCCCTTAAGGATGATCTTGATGTTGAAGATAACTTCAGTCTGTTTGGACTGGAGATAGACACTGAAAACACTCAGGATGACCCCATTCTGTCCTGGTATCAAGACCTGCCTACTTCAGAACCAGCTGAGCAAAAAAAACGTTCAGAGTCAGTAAATAAAGGTGATTGGGCTGCTTTTGACTCAGTCATTACTAGCTATAGCAATATGTATAACCACCCTGACCGCGTTCAAGGCACAACTGGTGGAAATAGACTGACATCTACTTTTGCATGCACTGAGGATTCCCAAACACTTTCTCTTTCTGCAGAAAGTGTTCATCATGCAGAAAGTGAGAGGAAAGTCACCGATAGCATTCATCTCAAAGTAACAATAGAGAATAACCAAAATGTGGCATTTTGCAGTGGAGACTGGAAAGACATTGAAACGATTCGTATATGCAAAAATCATACATTTAACACAAGACATGTTGACTGTATGACAACAATAAAAGCTGAAGATGGACGCACAAGACAGGATTTCAACAAGAGAACACAAGTAAAGTCGCATCCTTTTAGACGTGGGTAACTTTTTAAAAAAATTTTTAACAGTGCTTAACAGCTTCTAATACAACTAATTGAACTTAAGGTAATTTCCTGAGTGCTGTTAGTTTTTAATCTTAGTGATGTGTAATACTATCAGCTTATTCTAATGGAACCAGTTGATAGCTTGGCTAATACGGTTCTGGCTATATTCTTAAGTTAGTGCAGCATCTGTGGTGGCAATAAAATCTAATGAATTTAGGACAGGGCTGAAGGCATCTGTTTTGGATCAATGTTGCTTGAAAATTGCTTTTACAATCTGCATTGTAAGTCTCTTTATCTCTCTGTCTTTTATTAAGAGCCAGTAAGTGAGCTGGAACAGCGTTTAGAGCAACTACAAGTGTCTGCTTCTCACGAGCAATGTGAAAGTTACTCTGAGAGTGAGGACACGAGCGGCTATAGTGACAGCTCTGCAACAGAGGAACTACCCACTGCCTTTCAAGTCTACCTTCAAGGCATGGTCAGTACTGTCCACCATTAAAATCTCCTGGGCTGACTGTCCCACACACTGTTCTATATTGCCTTCTTTCATGATGATAAATGCTCTTACTGTTTTTATTAGACGAGATCTCGCAGTGAGGATGACCTCAGACCTCGCCCCAAATCCTGTAAGACTCTAATATACTCTCGCATAAACCCTTTCCAATAGGTTTGAGTCCAAAATCCACAATTCTTTGATTTATATTTTCCCAATTAGTAACTGGAGCCATGTCATGTGCAGAAATACTGTTTTTTTATTTTATTTTCTGTACTACATAACATGGACATAGGCTTTTATTTCTATACATCTTCCTTGGTAACTTTACTTGGTAACCTTTTCTGTTTCGGCCTCACCTAACTATTAACAATCTCCTCTTAGTCATTCGTCCAGTTATGGATCACCCACACACAAGAAACTTGAAGAAAACAGATCCTGTTGCAAAGTAAGATTTTTTTAAAATTTTTTTATAAACACCATCACTATGCTCATATATGTAAGTTTTTCTTATCCTATAATGGTTATATTTAAATAAAACAAATTCCCACTCAGGTATTTCCAGTACAAACAAGAGTGGGAAATGTTTAAGCCGCCTGGAGAGAAACGCAGAAAAGAGCTCCACTGGGCCATCAGGGTACTAGTACTTTATTTTATATTACTTATTCAGGCCCAACATATTCACTGGTCAGCCAAAAAAAGCTATTGCTAATATTACTATGTTGCTATTATTATTGTTATTATTTAGCTTTAATTACACCACACATCACCATGCATTGTTTTGATTTTAAAGGTGGTTTAATCTTGGCATGGTTAGGGTCAGGACTTGCAATGGCCAGTTCATGTGCAAAACTCTGTGAACCACTCTTTCAAAATTTAAGCCTGACAAATCTTGGCATTGTCGTCCTGAAATATGCCTGTGCTATTAACAAAGATTAAAATCATAGATGTGATAACCTGCTCATTCAGTACATACAGGTCATCAGCTGACTTCATTTTATTGCCACATATCAAGTCTAGCATCCCCAGATCACAACACTGCCTCCAGAGGCTTGTACAATGGGTACAGTTTGACCTTTGTGAACACGGGACTATCTTCCACAACCATGTGACACATTGTCCGACGTTTAAAAAAAAATTGGAAGCTACTCACTGCATCAGTTAGGCTTTAACATATTTTTGCTGGCAAAAATATGTTAATCACTGCAGTAATTAGCCAGTCAAAGGCTCTTAAGTATTTGGCAAACAGTGGTGATATTTTTTTACCCAGGAAGCGCAATACATTTTTTATAGCATTATATTGGTAATGTTAAAATGTTATCATGTGACCAACACCCCTTTTTTCTCCTTCAGGAACAACTTGCATACCAGCCTCCACCTGTAAGTTACATCTAGATGATTCATATTTGTATCAAATTATTGCTCTTTTTTAAAATCACGTACAGAATGTGGTTTTCTAAAAATATCTATTTTTGTGCAACTTAATTATTTGCAGCCAAAGCCCCAGAGGACATATGTCCCAAACACTTATGTTGTGCCTACAGAGAAGAAGCGTTCTGCTTTACGATGGGAAATCCGATACGATTTGGCAAACGGCATCATTCCTGCAAAAACACACTATACATAACATGACTTAATCAAATGATTTTAATCTCCATGTTAATTTATAAGCTTTTTATTTTTTGCATGTTCTCCCTGTTTGTTGTGTGAATGAAATAATTGCCATTTAGATCAGTGTTTATGAAATAAATTTTTTTAATACATAACTGTTTATGGCATGTCACTATAGGACAATTTGAATGGGTAGAGCGGTGTAAAGCGAGTGTCGTGCCACAGCAACTTCTTTTCTAGAAACTTCACCGCCTCCAACGTGAGAACCAGACTTTCATGTTTCAGCATGCTGTGAACATTCAGGCCTGTAAAAGTGCAAGTTTATAGGAAATGACAGTAGATGGTTAAATGGCATGAGGACACGAGACAGCTTACAGACATCACATGTAAATGTTTGCAAAAGCGGCAGGAAGCTTGACTTCTTAGTAAGTGCATATACTCACCTATGGCTGGAATGATATTTACAGTCTTCAAGTTTTCTGTGGCTTGCAGAATGTTGGGAGAGAACTCCTCCCCTCTGAATAAGATTTAAAAAAGTAGTAGTAGTAGTTATTGCACTTTTTGCAGTTTTTGGTAAAAGGGAATTGACTGAGAAATGCTGGGAAAAAGTGATCAAATGTTGCATAAACCTAGGGATGTAAATGCATAATGTGGGGGATACTCACAAATCCACAATCAGGACTGAATCCCCCCACTGCCTGTGTTTGACCAGTTCCTCTAGGTAGTGGGAGTCTGGAGTGGGAATCTCCAACGAGTCAATAACATGAAGATAACCCTAGGAGAATAATAGTAATAGTAGCAACAGCTTAGCACATTTAGACAATGACAACTTGGAGCACTTGATTTTGAGACTAATTACAGAAGTAGTCCTGAACTTGTCTGGTCTTTAATCGTAGTCCCTAATCCTCTGCATCAGGAGAGTAAAATCAAATCTAAACGCTTTTGACAACGCATTAATTTCGTCTTAAGATAAAGTAAATATTAAACATTTTGAATTGTGTGTCCAATATTTGTGGCTCTAACTGTAGCATGTAGGGGAACACAAGGTCTAATGAAACCGTGACCTTCACATAAAAAACCCATAATAATAATAAAAAAAAACACAAATTGTGATTTGCCATTTTCCCACCAAAGAAAAACACCGCTCCCAGATTCTGAGTAAAAGGATCATTACTAATTTGAGTATTTTAAAAAGGTGTGTGGTGTTTTTGATGATTGCTAAATATTTAAACCAAAAAAAATTAATGACGAATCAGAGGGAAAAACTAGTTTCCTAACCTTTAATATGAACTGTGTGTCTGTGCTTGTCTACATTACAGAATTTGTGAGATATTTCAATGTTTAATATTGGAACCAGTTTTATTTATCATAATCGTACTGTCATGACGTACCTGCGTAAATTTGGCAGTCAGTGCGATTTTCAGTCCTTGTACTCGCACCTTCATGGGCAGCATGTAATAATAACTGGTTGGGCCTCTTGGACCATGAGCAACTCCACCTAAAATGAAACACAACACTGAGCTACTGGACTATGCATTTGAAATCGGATCACTTCATAGCTCAATTCCCGGGCTATCCTGTTTCGAAGGCTTCTTTAGGTGCAGTTGACAAACTTGGCCTTCTTTTTCCTAACCCAAGATTCTTTGCGAGCTGAAGAAGAGACGATGGTTGACCTGAGAATATTATAAACTAATATAATATATGTACAGTACTGTGTAAAGGTCTTTTTAGTATAAACTTTGTTATAGATTGTCTGTTTTAATTTTAGGACTTTATTATTGAGTCAGGGCAAAATGTTCCTGATTTTGAAACATCGGTATTCCAAAGCAAAATTAAAAGTTACAGAAAACTATTTGTATTCCAAAAACAAAAGTAGTACATTATACAATCGACCACTTGTTAAACAAAAACAAAATGGAAGCTGCTGGGTTTTGCATACAAAAAAAAAGGAGATGCTCAGTAAAACTTAGCTAATTTCCTTATAAAACTGCACATATTGTACCTGACACTAATAGGTAAAGTTGTCGCACCATATACTGACTTTGTTTAATTAATTACTGATTACTATTTATTATAGAGTGTTTTTTAAGGCATCCTTGCTCTACAGCATTTATTTGCATATGCCTAAGACTTTTTCACAGTACTGTATATAGAAAACTTCTAAATATATAAATGGTAATAAATCTGCTCCCTGAGAGACAGGTTTTCATGAACTTTTTTTTTTTAACCACGATCATTGTGACTTTATAAATAATTTATACTTCATATTACAATGATGCAACAGTAAGGGCATAAACAACTAAAGACGCAAGCAGTAGCCCAGACTGCTGCATTTCGGTTTGAAATTCGGCCTTAAATAGTCTACATGGTCAGCGAAGGCCGCATGCTTACAAAGATCATGTGTGTATGTAAGTCTGTATTTGTTCCAGTTTACTCTTACCTCCTCTCCACAGCGGGGAGCGAATGCTTCCTTGTCGAGCACGTCCACTTCCCTTCTGCTTCCATGGTTTCCTGCCTCCTCCTCTGACCTCTGCCCTGCTCTTCACCTTGGCATGGCTCTGTAGATTAATGAACGAATGATTACAATAGATGTTGCTTCAGCATGACAAACAAATAATATAAACACTGAACATCTTCAGTCAAAAGCAGGACTATTAACTTTATAAGCTTGTTGTGATTGTGAATGCAGGTGTTTGATGATCATGATTGCTGTTCCATGAAAGCATGCGAATTTACACAGGAAATATTCTTTAAGAATAAACACACTGGAGAGATTAATACTACATATGGGTTATATGGCTACTTACAATTCTTTTGAAGTTTCTCTGCCAGACTTCCACAGCATGGAGTATATCGAGCCTTGTTTGTGGAATTAAACAGACAAAACAAGGAATAAATGCCATTTTCTCTACAATATTATATTATTGTGTATGTTATATGGTTGAATATATTAGGATTAGTCACAATAATTGTCCATGTCTCTCTGATGTCAGACTTTCACACATCAGTGCAATAAATAAATAAATTCACTAGTTACCTGACTGGGACAGAAAACACATCAGGGTGAAGATCAACAATCCCCAACGGCTCGCTCTCGTAACTTCCTATGGAGTGCAGACAAGTTTGAACAGGTGCAAGGTGAGCTGGAATATCAGCATCACATCTGCGCAGGACAGGAAGCTCAGAACCAGTGGGGAGGGCTGCCTCTAAAAAAAACAACCAAAAAATAACACACACCCACAAAGGTGTACATACGTTACAACATACAGGTAATATGTACAACATTGGGTTACTCGGGAGGGGACTCGGGGCATGAGACGGAGCACACAAGAACACACTCACACACTAACATTGCATGTCTTTGGTCTGAGGGAGGAAACCAGAGCACCCAGTGGAAACAAACCCAGCACAGGGAGAACAGGAAAACTCCACGCAGTCCCGAGGCGAGAATCAAACACTGACCCTGGGGGTTAACCTTGGGCTGACCGATATGCCACAAGTTATCAAAACCATAATTTTGGAAATACTATAGAGCATAAGCAACTGTGGTGAAATTATTTAATCTCACAATAACATGTAAATGCTAACAATCTGGAATTAATTTTTTTTAATCAAATCTTTTTTTTTTTTTTTTGCATAAGCCAAACAACTGAAAAATCCAAAGTTTTAGAAATGCTGATGTATGATTTTCATCATATCTGCATACACATGTTGTAGAACGATCACCTGAAAATTACACCTGAGTGTAATTTCACCTGAGTTCAAAGAGCAGATAATTTACATTTGATGATGCCCTCAAAACTCCATAAAAAGGCAAAGCTCACAGGACTGAAATTATTACAGTAAACACCAAAAAGGACTCTCTCATAGGAAGAAGTGGAAGTTTTTTTTTTTAGTCATGTCTATGCCAATAAAATGTATATTATTTAAAAATATTTAAAAAGGCCTAATGAAAGTAGTAATACAGTACTCAGCAAAGGTCTGGAGCCACCCAGATTTATTCATATTCTGCTAACAAAAAGAGCAATACCTTCTTATATTTTAATGTAGTCTTGAGGAATAAGTTCTCCATGCATCCAATTACTTTTTGTTTTTCATTTTAAGTCCAATCCCAGTACCTGAGCAGTTTTAAAGAAATGGGTTTTGTTTGTTAAGCCACACAGTGACTGATTCAATCAAACACAAAAGCATCTAACGTAGGGCATGAACCAGTGAGCAACATGTGCAGATGATAAGATGATCAGGCTGGTGATTATTCTGGTGATGCTGAGGGGTTAGAACAGAAATGAGGTCGCTGCTGAGGTTGTTACATAAACAACCAGTTTTAAAATTGTATCTTTAGGCACTTTGCAGCCTGTCACAGTGAAACATTTGT
>JAQMYJ010000007.1:5384664-5406664 GCA_030014305.1 Clarias laeviceps | reverse complement strand
GCTGATCATCCTCGCAGTGGAAGACCACGTGTAACAACACCTGCACAGGATCGGTACATCCAAATATCACACCTGCGTGACAGGTACAGGATGGCCACAACATCAGGAAATCAGGAAAAAAAACTTTGATTAAAAAATCCATCATACCCTCAGGAAATTAGAGGATTCTGTTTGATATTTGGCCTCCATAGCCTGCCGTTGCCATTTAGAGAACTCTGCTCTCTGCAGTTGCTCCTTCTGCTGGGTCTGCTCTTGCATGTCCCCAGCCTTCTCTCTGAATCTCAGCATCTAGTGTAGTCACCACAATCAGTCACAATCATCACCTAAAGGTATACTGGGCTCAAAGTATATATAATATGCCAATATGTGTATTAATCTTACATCTGCCCCATGGATGTAGTTTTTGTACAGTTTCATGAAGTTCTCTTTCAGCATCTTTGGTTCCCCGATGAAGCTGGAACATTTTTGAATGTCAGACTTCATCCGTTCCACCTGTGTCCTCATCTGTCTGACCTGAAACAACAATGGCAATACAAACGAAGTCAACGTTGGTAAATTGTAATGCTTTTTTATTAAGGGCGGAACTTTCAGTTCAATATTGAAGGGAGTTGAAGATCTTCACCCATGTAGGTGTGTCTGAGGACACATACAGTTCGACCAAAACAAAATTTTTTGAAACTACCTGTGATGGTAATCGTTGCAAGTTCCCCAGTGAGCAATGATCGGCTTGTGCCCTTGTCTAAGTAATTATTGATAATTATTAAAAAAAAGCAATTGTGAATAAACAAACCCTCTGCCTCTCTGTACACAGCTCCTTTTCTTTTATTTTCAGCTTCTGCTTAAGGTCAATGGCTTTTATCTCCGCCTCAGCCTCAAACTAAAATAAAAACAAAAGGCAAAAGTTAATATTTTTCCGCTTGTAGAATCTCATAACTTGAAAGTTTTTTCTTACTTTATTATTTGTTCATTGACTGATCACACAATTGTGACTCTCCAGTGTTTGAGAATGTAGATGCTTTTTTTTTTTTTTAAATCCTACATAATGTCATACTGTTAAACTCCTCACCTTCTTCTCTTGAATCATGTTCTGCAGTTGCTCAGGTTCAGTTGATTTGCGTTCTTCAATTGGTTCAATCAGTTGTTTCTTGATGCAGATTGTATTGTCCTCAATCTGTGTTGTATAGAAAAGATCTTTAGCAGTTACTGACCACTAGAGGTGTGAATAAATTTCTGCGTAACTGTTATAAAACACAAGAATAGATAATAATATATACACATATGTTTACATATATAAAAATAACATTTACTAAATATTAACAACAGAAAAACAAGGAAGAACACTAGGATAAAGGAAATCGTAAAACTGGAACTTAAAAACAATAACTTAGAAACACAACAAAACAATACAGAGCTTACATGGATATAGGTAGCAAGATGAGAAAGGTGAGGAAAACATTATTATTATTATTATTATTATTTGATTATTATTTTATTTTGTTTAAGTCTGTGCTAGTGTTGGGAGTCAGTTTGAGTTTTTCCCTTTTTATAGAAGACATATTTAAAACTCACCATTCATACATTCTTCAGATGACAGTGTGATGTTATTACTAGTATTATTATTATTGTTTGAATCAAGCAAAAACATAAAAAAAAAATCCATCATACCTTCAGAATAGTTGCACAGTCTCCTTGATGAGCTTTGGCATGGATACTATGGCCTTTTTTCTGAGAGAGCTCTTTTTTCTTCTGCTGCTCCCTCTGCCTGGCCTGCTTTTGCAAAAGCCAAGCCCTCTCTTTAAACTTCAGCATCTAGAAAAGTCATCAAAGGTGTATGTATATTGTTTGGAATGATACATTTGTATACACAATATATTATTTGAATATATGTATATATTAGGGCTGCAAATATTAACGTGTTAATGCATGTGGTTAATCTGGAAATTTTAATGCATTACTATTTTTTAATGCAAATTAATGATATGACCAAGTTTGATCCTAATGGCTTCCCATAATTGCAGCACTGTTACCTGGCTGTGTGCACCTTTAACGTTTAACATCACCAAGTGTGCTGAACAGCAAGTTTCATTAGAAAAAGCTTCTAGATGGAAGTTTGGATAAAACCAGAGTTTTGTGCTCAATCTACCTTCAAGCTGAACTAGAAGACATGAAAACACCAACTCTAAGCTACTGTATGGGAGTGGTTGCTCAGGTGGCTAAGGCTCTAGGTTGTAGATTTTTGGGTCTGAGGATCTGGGTTTGAACCCCACTGTTGGTGGATTGCCACACCCCAGACTACCCAGCCCCTGTTGGTCCCATTCGAGAGAATTTAATTTAACATTTTTAAATGTTAATGTTTGGGACATTATAAAACTGTATAATCTGTTTCCTCTAAACAGTTTGTCAGGCATTTCCCTATTCCAACATTGCACTTTTATAATACAAGTAAATCTTTTTAAATGTAAAATTTAAAATTGTGATTAATTGTGATTAATCACAGACTATGACTGTGATGAACTAGATTAAAATGTTTATTCGATTGACAGCATTATGTGTATATACGTATACATGTGTGTGCATGTGTGTGTGTGTATGTGTGTGTGTGCGCGTGTATTTTTCTCACCTCTGCTTCGCGGATGTAGGTTTTGCGCAGTTTTAGGAAATTTTCCCTCAGTGGTACAGGCTCATGGATGAAGTTTGAGCATTGTGCGATGTCAAATTTCATCCACTGCACGAGAGTTTTCATATCATTGACCTAAGGAGGCAAAGACATAAATAACGGGAATGGTAGTTAAATTTCAATGCTTATTATCAGTATCGCCAGTAATCTAAGTAGTTACCAGATGCCAAATCTTAACACATCCTAACAACAAGTTAGTCATTACAAAATAAACTGCTGTCCAAATAATTTGAAATAAAGTAACATATTTTCCCCCTTCAGTATTCAGCTCCTAGACTTTAAATCAATTATATTGTATTCACCTTTGCTTTTGTGTATTAATTTTTCAAACATTTTCATTTACTTTCCCCAAAAGTAATGAGCATCATGTGCTCTTGTCTAATGTTTTGTTTCTGTCCTCACCCGTCCTGTGATTATTTTATTGTGCCTACTGTGGTCACCTGTTTCATGTTATCCTAGGATCATTTATTCTATTTATGTCCTTACATATCATTGAATATTTACAAAGGCATACTGTACTTCAGGTCTTCGTCTAACTTTGATTTGACCGTTGCTATGAACTTTGTCTAAAATGACTGGAAAAGTCCTAATCACTACCACACTTAGTTTACACATTTGCATCCCATCACTCATAAAAAAGAATGGCAAGAGATAATTTAAGACATTTTTTACAACCATAAACCAGACATATTATGTTAAAATAAACCCCGTTCTCTCAGTGCACACCTTTTCCATCTCCTTGTTTAGCTTCTCTGTCAGCTCTTGGATGGTTTTGTTGTCCTTGCTGGCCATATCAAGACTGTACTCAATGCTTTCTTCCTGTTTCTCTTCTTTAATTGTCCACATCTCCGACGTCTTACAACAAACACATGAACAAATCTTAACACAATGGTATGGATAAAAAACATGAAAATGGTGTAAACAAAATGCTAAATAATCATAGCCACTTAAATATTTACTTGACATTAACAATTTCTGTACAAATAAATTCAATTTTAAAATATATTGTTCTTTACAACTGTGAATTTGTAGGGCACATTCCATATGCTATATTTATTCATCACTATACAATATTTTTTCAAATTGCTTCACAAATCTCAAACATCCACCTGCTGCTGATCCAGGCTTGGCGTTTTATCATCTGAAGTCTCCCTCTCTGCCTTATGTCTGTATCGGCGGCAGATTTCCTTTAGCTCACATTCAAGGTTCTTCCGCGTTTCAGTCTGTGTCCCCACAGATTTTTGCAAGGTGTCCTGTTGCTGTAAAATTTAAATGAAAAAAGGAGATGCACAGCACAGAGCAAATGCTACAAACAACCCCTAAGTCTCGATATACAGGATTTTATAGATAAGTAGACAGACAGACAAACAGATAGACAGAGAGATAGACAGATAAAGAGACAGACAGATAGATAGACAGACAGACAGACAGACAGACAGATAGACAGATAAAGGGAAGAACACTATGAAAAGGAATTATGAAGACTGGAACTTAAAAACAACGTGAAAGATTTAGCACTGCAGAATTTGACACATGATAAAACAATACACAGCTTAGGCTTACAAAAAAAAAAAGAAAAAGAAATTACAGATTACAGTGTTGCACTATTATTATTCACTCACTCATTCATTGTCTATACCATTTTATTCTGTATTCAGGGTCACGGGGGGCCAAGAGCCTATCCCAGGAGACTTATGGCATGAGGTGGCGTACACTCTGGACAGGGTGCCAATCCATCACGGACACACACACTACGGGCAATTTGGGAAAACCAAATAGTCTAATCTGCATGTCTTTGGACTGTGGGAGGAAACCGGAGTACCTGGAGGAAACCCACCAAGCACTGGGAGAACATGTAAACTCCATGCACACCGCGACGGGAATCGAGCCTGGCTGGGAACCCAGACCCTGGAGGTGCAAGGTGACAATTCTAACCACTATACCACCAACAGCCGCCTAGTATTATTATAATTTGTGCATTATAACAAATTATAATCAGAGTTTGAGGCGTAAGTACACTCCAACATGAAGAATCTGAGTGAGTGAAAGACATGCTGGATCCCTAAAATGCCTTTCCGCCCCCAAAAAATAATCAGCAAAAGCACTAATTAAAAAATCCGCCATACCTTCAAGATACTAGCCTTCATAGACAGCCTTTGCTTCTCAGCGACCTCTGTCCTCCGCAGATGATCCTTCTGCCTTGTCTGCTTTGGTACAATCCCAGCCTTCGCTCTGAATCTCAGCATCTAGTGCAGAGTGTGTGTTTGTACCACGTTATTTGTATACAGTGTTTATTAGGGATAAGCCGATTATTATTTTTTTTTCTTGATATGATCCGATACATGATATGGTGTTTACCATATGATACGACCTTGATAGAATACAATTAAAAGTTCAGCGATGGCTTTGTATGACTGCAGAACACCTGTGATATTTTCTTTTTTCTTTTTCTGGAACTAGTTTGATTGAATATAAAAAGAACAACCACATTATGCAGCAAAATGTATATTACTTTTCTCAAGAAAATTACACTATTTGATAAACAATTTAACTTATTGTATTTGAATTTGGTTTTTATGCTATGGCTGATCAGTGCCCCGACATGGCTTGTCGCAAACTGCAAACGGAAATTCTTATGGCTTTCTTTTAACAATAACTTTTTTCTTTCCACTCTTCCATAAAGGCCAGATTTGTGGAGTGCATGACTAATAGTCCTGTGAACAGATTCTCCCACCTGAGCTGTTGATCTCTTCCGCTCCTTCAAAGTTACCATGGGTCTCTTGACTGCTTCTCTCATTAATGCTCTCCTTTCCTGGCCTGTCAGTTTAAGTGGACGTCCATGTTTTGGTAGGTTTGTGCCATACTCTTTACATTTTTGGGTGATGGATTGAATAGTGCTTCATGAGATATTCAAAGCTTGGGGTCTTTTTTAATAACTTACCCATGGCTTAAACTTCTCCACAACTTTATCCCTGACCTGTCTGGTATATTCCTTGGGCTTCATGATGCTGTTTGTTCACTAATGTTCTCTGGACTCTATTTACTAATTAGGTGACTTCTGAAGGCAACTGGTTCCACTGGATTTTCGTTAGGTGAATCAGAGTAAAGGGGACTGAATACAAATGCACACCACACTTTTCACTTTTTTATTTGTAAAATTTTTTTTTAAACCATGTATAATTTTCTTTCCACTTTATAATTATGTGCTACTTTGTGTTGGTTTATCACATAAAATCCCAACAAAATACATTTTACATTTGTGGTTGTAATGTGATAAAATGTGGAAAAGTTCAAGCGGTATGAATACATTTGCAAGGCACTGTACAACTTCCCACAGTCCCTCAGTCAAAGTGAGGACAGGGCTTCTATGCTCAGAGTTTTCACTCCAGAATGAGACACAAATATAACACCATACATAGCTCTATGTTTGTGCTATTAACAGTGATATGCAACATATGCATTAATGAGTTGTATAAAATGTAATTTTTTAAGTCCACAAGTTATACATTCTGTTATTTTAAATTAGAAACAATAAAAAGTTACTAGTGTAGTCCACACGATACATGCTGCAATATTAAGCGATACCTATAATGATCTAAATCGATAGACAGATAGATCGATTCATAGATATTGGTGTGGGTATTTATCTTACCTCTTCTTCACAGATGTACATTTTTCGTAGCTTTATGAAATTGTCCCTCAGTGCGATTGGGTCATAGAGGAAGTTTGCGCATTTCATAATGTTGGTTTTCATGCCCCTCACCAGATCATTCTTTTTTGTAAGCTAAAGAAACAAAGGCTTTTAAAAAACGGTGCAATTGGTGTTAAAATTGTAATGTTTATTATTCATAACCATATATTAAATCTATGTGGGACATTGACAAATTACGTTTAAACAGAAAAACTTATAAACCAAGCACATTAAAAAATGACCTTTTAACATTTCTAATATATAATCAAATACAGGTAGTCCCTGACTTACAAACAAGTTCCGTTCCAGGAGCACGTTTGTAAGTGCGATTTGTTCTTAAGTCTGACAAAGTGAGTCTTATACGCTTTTGACACGAATGTACAGTGTAAAGCAGACCAATTCACTTTACATTAAATCTGTCCCCCTTCCCCATACTGCCATCATGTGGTCAAAAGCCATAAGGAAATTAATCGCACAGTGAAATGTTGTCTCTGTGCCTTTAAATCGTCAGGGGAATCTCGGATGCCTTTTTGTCTCTGCTTTCCACTCTTTTTCCTCCCCATTTTGAGCTGTTTTCCACTGTATTGGACTGCAAACTCTGTTTTGTTGAGGATTTTCCAAAATTAGGATTATTCACAATCAGGACGGCTTTACAGGACGGCCATTTTCATCATCGTGCTTCTGGACTGATTCATTGAAACCGGTGAGGCCGACTCAGTTCTCTCCCCCCCCCACAAGTACACACATAAAATATACCGGACTTTAGACATTTTATACATTCACCTAGATACTAAATGTATATAATTGTAAATATTGGCATCTGGTGCACTGCAGTGTCTATTTTTTGTACAATACACGTGAGCACTTCAGTGATTGAACCGGAAGTAGAACCGCAGTCTGTTTGTATCCATACGAATGTTCGTAAGTCGGGGACTACTTGTATCATATTGTTTAAAATTCCTGGACAAAATTCAAACCACACACCTGCTGCTCCAAGGTTTTATTTTCTTGTTCCAGCTCCATGATGGTCTCCTTGTCTGCCTGGAGCTTCTTTTCGTACTTGAGGTAGATTTCGTTTAGGTCAGATCCATGCTTCTCTCTCAATTCCTTCTGTATCTCCTCAGACCTCTGCAAAATCTCTTGTTGCTGTAAAGAGAAAATGGAGAAGGAGATGCACACAACAGTGTAAACGCTCCAAACATTTCAGTAACATTAACAGTAACTTCAATATGTATGGCTGTTGTGTCTGATGCCTCACTGCAAGTTAAAAAGAACTATAAAAACGATCTAAGTGAAAAATATTAATGATTAACTAAGCATATTATGCTGAAACAAACCCTCATGTATCCAATATATAATCAGATTTATTAAAACTTAGTACTGGATTGTTTTTAATCCCATATTATTTAATACTGTTTTCACAAAATTCAAAGACACACCTGCTCTTCCAAGATTCTGATTTCTTTTTTCAGCTTCGTGCTGCTCTGCTTCTTGGCACTGAGCTTATCGTCATACTGGAGGCAGATTTCCTTGAGCTCAGATTCATGTTTCTCAATCAGTTCCTTCTGCTTCTCTTCAGCCTTCTGCAAATTGTGCTGGTGCTGTAAAGCAAAGATGCAGATGGAGATGCACATCATAGTGTAAAGACCCCAAACATACTGATCCTAAAGCTCAACTGAAAATCGATACCAGATTTTATGGATAAAATGATTTTATATATGTTTAGATTACTGTGTCTCTGCTTCTTTTGGTGTAGGCACCCTATATCTAGTGCATTACGTGTCAAATTGAGCCATCAAATGTAAATTTGAGAAAAACTATTAAGAATACTATAAAAAGGACTAAGTGGGACTGGAACTCAAAAAAATAAGGAAGAATGAATTGCAAACAAGTAAGATACTAAAGGCCAAGTAAGATTGCAAACTAACTAGATACAGCTAACAGTAAGGCATGAGCAGAGTCGTGTTCTGGAGATGAGAAGAGATGCATCCTAACAGAAATCAGAACATCATTATAACTTACTTACCTCCTGCAGCCTGTCATTATACGTCAGCTTCAGGTCTGTCATGGTACGCAAATGGATGTCCTCTTGTTTCTGTAGACGCTCCTCATAGTTCTGCTGCATGGCCAGCATTCTCTGCTTCAACTCTTCATGTTTCTTGAGTGCCTTAAGCATCTCATCTTTGTGGTCATTTCCTGGTAATAAAATTTTTTATGCAATTTAAATCACATATTGTTTTAACCTGAAAAAAGTGGTTTCCTTTTATTAATACAGTGCAATGCTTCAGCTGCACCTAATTAGAAACAAAGAGCAAAATTTTAATAGAAATATTAAATACACAACGCTTAAAACAAGACTATTTGCAGTGAAATATAAAGAAATGTTATTACGGCGTATAGATAAAGTGAATGTATTTACCCTGGTCCTTCAGTTTTTCCACTATCTCAGTTATGGTATTCTCCTTAAAGACCTTCATCTTCTCCGTCTCATTATTCATCATCTGACGTGGGATTAATAACTGTTATTGAATTAGTCACCAAAATCTAATATTAATTTGGTATACTAATTTGATATATTTTTTCTCAAAAATACATAAAATATGTTGATAAAAAAAAAATTATAAATGAATAAAGTTAAAATATAGTTGTCTAAAATCACACAAGACACCTAATGTATTACATCAACCTATAAATTATCTACTGCACTAGTCGGACTAAATTAGCCCTTAGAGCTCAATTTTAAGATGTGGCTCCGTAAATACTGAACCTAAAGCTTAACTTAAAATAGTAACCTGTTCCCTTTGAATCATGGATGATAAATGATTTTATATACGGAGCTGGGCCTCGCATGAATCAAGTGTTTCAGATTAAGCTTTTTGGAGTACAATAATGGTAACTATACCTTCAATATACACTATGTAAATGATTACTCTATCTCTGCTTCTTTTGGTGTTGGCTCCATATCTAGTGCATTATGTGTCAAATTGTTGAGTCATATATCAATACCAGAAAAACTAATAAGAATACTATGAAAAGGACTTAGTGGGTCAAAAAATAAGGAACAATGAATTACAAAACAAGAGAGTTTAACTAACTAGATATAGATAACAATATTGATATTGATTATAGGCATGGTCTGGAGCATTATAACTTAATTACCCCCTGCAACCTTTCATTGTGGGTCAGCTTCATGTCCATCATGTTACGCAAATGGTTTTCCTCTTGTTTTTGTAGACGCTCCTCATAGTTCTGCTGCATGGCCTGCAATCTATCCTCCAACTCTTCATGTTTCTTGAGTGCATTAAGCATCTCATCTTTGTGGCCATTTTCTGGTAATACAATTAGTCATGCAAATTAAAATCAAATATAGTTTTAACCTGAAAAAAAAAATAGTCATATGTTTATTAATACAATAGTTCAGCCGAGTTTTTAGTGCATGTCAAGACAAAGAGCACAATCTCAATAGATCTTGTGATCTCATTTGCAATGTAATATAAAGAGATATCATAACAGTGTAGATACAGTGGCAAGAAAAATATGTTAACCTTTTGGAGTTTCATGCTTTTCTGCATAAATTTTTCATAAAATGTAATCTGATCTTCATCTAAGTCGAGAGTATTGACAAATATAATGTGCATAAAATAACACAAAAAATTCTGATTTTTTATGTCTTTATTGAATACAACCATAAAAAGCTCATAGCATACCTCGAGTCTTGTAAAGAAAATGAGTTTGGAGGTATAGTGATGGATAAAAATCACGCAAAACGTTTAAAATTTTAAAATTCCGCACAAGAAGAATACACTTATGTGAGCCTCACCAAAAAGAGCTTTAAAAAGTGAGTGTATTTACCCTGGTCCTTCAACTCTTTGGCATGTTTTTCCATTATCTCAGTTATAGTCTTCTCCTGAGAGACCTTCATCTTCTCCATCTCATTATTCATCATCTGCAGTGGAATAAAGTGTTTTTTAATTACAGATTCTAAAAAAAAAAATTCATGAAATTAAATTACATCAACCTAGAAATTATCTGATGTCCTAGTGTGACTAGTAAGTTCTTAGCGCTAAATGTCCAGATGTAGCGCTCAAGTTCTAACCTGGATTTGGTGTTTCAGAGCCTCAATCTCTTGGTGGAAATTCTGTCTGACGTTGTCCCACATCTCCTTGCAGGCCATTTCATTCTGAACCCGCTCCTCCTTCAAAAACTCCACCAGGGCGTTACCGTCTAGGATACTCTATAAAGGTTTAACACAGAAAAACACCAGATGTTGGAGATCAAATCAAAGCTTTAGAATCATATAAACCAGGGACACTGAACCTGAAAGGCAGCAATAGTATACGGCAAACATTACTCCATAAGTTGCAAAGATAATACAGATCATTGTAAGATCAAATTAATCTTTTCATCCTCAAAAAGTTGGGCGCAGCAAACCTCCTCGGGATGATCTGTTTCTTTCATCACACTCAAATTGCGTCCCTTCTGGTCAGTGATGATCCAGATGAGGAGGGACCCGTTCACTGAGGCAGTAAGCAGATACTGATTATCCGGTGTGACTGCCATCTGCACACATGATAAAATAAAAAATTGTGAACTGAAAGTTTGTTGAAAGCAACAAGAACAGTTATGAACATAATTATCTTAAGTAATCAGTCAGTCAGTAACTGTACTCATTAAAACTCACTGTGCACGTTATCATGCACATACTTACTCTAGTTATGGGACCAGAATGCGCCGCATATTCTGTCAAGGATTCCTGATCGTCTAACGGGTACTGAATGACTCTGACATTACCAGCAGCACCTCCGCAAAAGATCGCCTGGCCACAATGAGTCATGGAGATGGCTGTATAAGTTGAGCCATTTGAGGCCATTTCCTTGTGGATCTAAATGCAAAAAAAAACACATCCAAATGAAGTAATTCGGTCCATCAACATGCAGACT
Source organism: Clarias laeviceps (assembly GCA_030014305.1). NCBI lineage: Eukaryota > Metazoa > Chordata > Actinopteri > Siluriformes > Clariidae > Clarias > Clarias laeviceps. The sequence continues at coordinate 5,395,356 of JAQMYJ010000007.1, read as the reverse complement.
ACGAATCACATCAGCAGTTGGTTTCAACCTTAATGTAGGGCAAAAAAAAATAATCACATTTATATGATTTTGTTTTTTATATTTTTGTTTCCTAGCTCCTGCACTATATTGCACAGAATATAAAGTACAAGCTTATATTATTCTCTATAATTTGTGGTTTTAAACCAATAATTTTGTACCTTTCAGTGAGTGTGGATTATAATCTTTGTTCATTATGTGTTGTGAAACTGCTGTAATTGTAGTTACAATGTATATCTTTAAGTGAATGTACAATTACATTTTCTACAATTACAGCAGTGAAACTGCTGTAATTGTAGTTGTTTCCCAGAAACAAATACCTTATACAGTGTTACTTGCCTCGCCATCTCGGAACTCAATTAGATTGAAGCCACTGGCCACAAGCAGAACGTTCTCTGTATTCGGCAAGAACATCCCCTCAATGTAGTTAGATGGTTTCGGCACCTTTGTAGACTTGCTGGTCCAGGTTCCACTGTTCCATTCACATATGGTACCATTTGCTGCACATGACACCAGACGATGGTCATCTTTGCTCCACTTCACCGACTGTACCTGAAAAGTCAAGACAAGGTATCTAGCCATGTGTATTGTATATGTCTTTAATGACTCTTATTTACAGGTTTAAAATTTAGGTATGTTTTAAAGCCCTGTACCATATCAGTTTCAAGATAAGGGAGAGAGGGAAAAGTTTATTTTTTTTTGCACTTTCAATCATTTATTACACAGTAGACATTTGTTTTTGGAATGTGACCTGAAAATTTTACCAAGTTAGATACTTTATGTCTTGTACAGTATAACAGGATTTAGTGACCCATATTTCCATGAATGAACTCATGGTCAAACTTTCCACCGTGCGGTAGTTAAATGTACTGACCTCATTAATGTGGCCATGCAGGCTGACTTTTTCGCCTGTCCTGCTGTGGAAGATGTTGACAAAGTTGCTGGTGACCACAGCGAACATGCTGCCCTCATGGCTGAACAAACACTGTGGACACAAAAATTTAACACTTCTTTATTTTCACTCACTTACTCATTGTCTATACTGCTTTATCCTGTGTACAGGGTCGCGGGGGCCTGGAGCCTATCCCAGGAGGAGCGCACAAGACAGGGTAGGATGAGGTGTCAATCCATCACAGGGCATACACACACTCAGTCACACACTACGGGCAATATGGGAACACCAGTTAACCTAATCTGTATCTCTTTGGACTGTGGGAAGAAACTAGAGAACCCAGAGAACATGCAAACTTTATGTATACGGACCTGACGCGGGAACCCAGAACCTGGAACCTGGAGATACAAGGCGACAGTGCCGCCACTTCTTTATTTTATGGTAAAAAATGTTTTTTGATGGAATTAACTGATGACCATACTTGTTCTCACTTGTGGGTTGGTACATACTGTACAACACAAAATATATAAACAACTGTAAAAGTTACTGTAGAAAAGTACATGGAAGTCATTTCTTGGATGGATGCAGCTTAGTGAGTACCTACCTCACTGCAGTCGTTTATTCTGAACTCCTGGATGGTGCGGAATTCACCAACCAACAGGCTCATAAGACAGACGTTATCAGCAAAGCCCACCAAGATAGTTAGGCCATTTGGATGAAATGAGATGCATTTTGGCTCTTGGGGGAACTCCTTAATCAGCTCCAGAGAACTGCAGAAAAAAAAGACATATCCATACAGTCAGAAAACTGTCACTGGAAATTAGCACTATGGACATTTTGGTACTGTAAGATCTTTGAATACCACAGACACACAGACATGAGGCGAGGTCTTATGGGAAAAGTGTAGTTTTATTAATAATATTTAATATTTATTAAATAAGAAAAAGAAGTGGAAATTTAAGAAGAGAGGAAGGTGAGGAAAAGAGTGAGGTTGTGAAAGTGCGAGTCAGAAGCAGTGTCCAGCTGTCATGTAGGCACTCGGCTGGCGAGCGATGGTGGAGGCAGAGTGGCCAAATGGGCTTATGTAGACAGCAGGTCTCGCAGGTTTTGCAGCAACATTTGCTGGTGTGGTCTTGCCCAATCTTCCTTTCGTGCAGCTGCAGAAGGGAGTCAAATGGTACAAACACCGGTTTGGCTGTTGTTCCCTGGCGACTGCTATGGCGATCCCAACTGGGGAGACGGGCCGTAACGCTGAGACAGCAGCCTTTTCCCTTTGCGATGCCTGTCTCTTAGTAAAAGTGAAAGTGCTGGGGAAGCTTGTGCAGTTCTTCAGCAGTTGCAGGCGCTTAAACAGCGTTGTACTGTTCGCCTTTAAAATCCATGGGTCCTCCACATGGCTCTCCACATGTGCAACTCTGACTGCTGACTTTTGAGTGCCTTCTCCTGACTACTGAACCCTGAGCTGAGCTCCATGCCTCTCTTTTGAAGAGCAGAGCAAGCTCGAGGTCCTTAGGTGATCATCTCCCACCAGCCATGCCAGATTTAGGATCCCTGTCAGCCGTGCCAGATTTAGGAGCCCTGCCTCCTGCTGAAGGGGAGGCAGCATGCCAAGTGAGCTTCCTGGAGGAAGCAAAAAGTGGATTTTGACCGCACGCCCTTCACAAGAGAATCAGTGATATTACCCCTTCCTCAGCTCAAAGCTCATGGTTGCCGCTGAAACTGCCTGGCCGTAATTAAAACCTCAGCGTCATTCACGTCCGGTCTGTGCCAGGTGCCGCCAGATCACCAATGTAAGATCTTTGACTCAGGATAAACCACAGACACACAGACATGAGGCAAGGTCCTACAGGGAAAAAGTAGTTTTATTAGGAAAATGGGGATAGGAGGGGATTTTAAGGAGAGAGTGAGGAAGGGAAAGAGTGAAGTTGTGCATATGCAGGCTGGCAAACGACAGCAGTGATGGATTTGGAACAGACACATGGGGTACCAATTATACAATCTATGCTCAAAATATACAATATCCTCTACAGTTCTCACACATCAAATTGGGAAAGAAATTTTCTACTCAGATGATCTCACTCACTTACTCATCTTCTATACCGCTGTATTCAGGGTCACGGGGGCCTGGAGCCTATCCCAGGAGGCTTAGAGCAGGAGGCAGGGTACCACCTGGACAGGGTGCCAATCCATTGCAGGGCACACACACATACACCTATTCACACACTACGGGAAATTTGGAAATGCCAATTAGCCTAACCTGCATATCTTTGGACTGTGGGAGGAAACCGGAATACCCAGAGGAACCCACCAAGCACAGGGAGAACATGCAAACTCCATGTACACAGAGACGGGAAACGAGCCTGGCCGGGAATCGAACCCGGATACTGGAGGTGCAAGGCGACAGTGCTAGCCACTACACCACCGTGTACTCAGATGATGATTATTAAAATTCTAATTTCTATTAAAAAAAAACACTTTGGGGAACTTATTTTGCTTTAATGAATAATGAAAGTAATAATCATTGGTAACCTTAAGTTTGAGAAAGGTGCTAAAGCAAGTAAAATGTTAAATAAAATATTAACAGCTCCTACTTGGTCTTGTAGTTCCAGATTCGCACGGAGTTGTCCTTTGAGCAAGTGGCAAAGAGTGGTTTTGAGGAGCAGGTGGACAGACCGGTGATGCTCCCCGAGTGAACAGAGTGAAACAGGAACTTGAAATCAGCTTGCTCACCCTGGAAAAACATGAAAAGGAGTCAGAACAGTGAAATTCATTACAGCAGAATGAGAAAACACTCTTTTTTGAATGTCTCCTTTATAAATATCACACTCTTTTTTGCTCTATTACCTTTATAATCTCAGGCGAGTCAAGCCTGCAGTGGTAGATTTGGCCTTGACGAGTACTTATGGCCAGCGTTTTCTCTGATGGACTTAGGCACACTGCTGTAATCTTCTGCTCAGATTGACTTGACTGATTGCTGCATGAATCCTGAGGAATCTGCAGATCAGAAGGACATGGTTCTGAGTGATTATTTAAATTCAGGATCAGTTCCAGTCTATAAATGTAGGGAGTGTCAGTACAGGGATCCTTTAGAATGACAAAAAAAAAAAAAAAAAAAAAAAATCCAGTAGTTAGTTTAAACTCCAGCACTGCCAGAGATTCATATGTGGATCAGTCTCTTAACCATAACCATGCTGAGTGATCTCCCTTTATACACTACCTTGCACAAGAACATCTGGTGAATTAATTGAATATGAATGCACTTACTCTAATTTCCGCAGTCTGCGTATAACTCTCCCCTCTTTTGTCATAAAGACAAACAAGCCCTGGCCCGGCTGCACAGGCAAAGCCTTTACAGTACTGCGTGATGGCAGTGATACTCTGCAGTGCACCTGTGGATGAAGAGTCCGTCCTCATTGTTTGCCTGCCGAGGGAGGAAATGTTACCATAGGATGATCATCAATTAATGATGTTAAAATAGAAGAACAAGAGGATGTTAAAGAGCTTAATTGCACCCATTTTTGTTTCTACCTCTCAGAAGCTCTCCCGAGATCACGCCAGCGTCCGGCCTTCAACATGAGGAGATTTCCTGTTTCTGTCCCTAAGATAATGCTATCCTTAGACATCCATGCATGGGATGTGATGTTTCCCATTTCAAAAGATGAGGACTGATTTAGGGAGTTTTTTTCCAATTTGAAAATTTTGAAGACACACTTTCCACTCACACAAATTTGTGTGTTGTGCTTTGGATTAAAGCTGACCTGGCATTAAGAAAAGACAACATTCACTATAGAAACCTTCTTTTAGAACAACAATAAAACTATTTTTAAAAAAATGGACATTAAAAGCACAACATCTGGTTTAACACAAAATCAGTGTGCACAGAACATATATCACAATGTCATAAACTGCATCCTGCTGTTTTACATTCATGTCAAACTTTGTCTCACACAACTCTTGTGTACACAAAAGTACACATCTACTTGTTTTTAAAGTAATATCAGCAGGATAGTACATAGACTATCAAACATGTTTCTGGAGCAGGCTCCAGGTCCACCATGACTCTGACTAGGATCAACCAGTTACTGAAGATGAATGAATGAGGGTGGACCAGATAGTGTAGTATGTTTATGATCATGATAAACATTGTTCGTTTTCTGAACGCACCAGCAATTAATGATACAAATTAATAAAGTATTTAATGGATAAACTTGGATTATTATTTCCTGGATAGTCCTATGCATGTTTTAACAGGAGAAACATCCTTAGTATTACAAAGTCCACCTAATTAGTAACTACAAGACATTCAGGGTTTTTACCTGACTGACAAAGCCAACTCTTGTGGTTTTCACTAAGGCAATGACCTCATTCTTTTCCCAGTCCCAGTAGAAAAGTGTCCAGTCGGGTGCTCCAGACTGCCCCAGCAGATATTTGGAATCAGCAGAAAAAGCCAAGCAAACAAACTCTTGAATGTCGATGTTGCCCCCTGTTAGCACTTGTTTCTTGAAGCACTGCTTGTTCTGTAGGTCATAGATGGTGATCGTACCCTGTTCTCTTTTCTCCGACACTGCCAAGTAATGCCTGTCAGGACTAAGAGCCAGCGCTAAGATTCCTTGTGGCCCTTGCTGGTCTGCGTTTCCACCTGTGAGGCAACATGCAGGTGTGATAACTAGTCATTGAGTGTATTTACCATGATATCCATTGCACCTGACTGGCTAACTTGTGTCTCCTGTGCAAAACTAAAAACAAATTTCACACACCAAACATTTGGGTGATTGAAAGACACAGAATTGCAGAGAAATAAGAAAATGTGCAGGAACTGCTGGTAGATTGAATGTTTTGTACTGAAAAGATCCCAAGATTGCAAAACCACTACAAACCAGCAAAAATGTTGGAATTAAATATGTGTCTCAGTACAATGCTTAGTTTGTTAAAAAAAAAAAAAAAAGTCAGAAGTGAAGTTCTTAGCAGGCTTACCTGGAATGAACCTGGTCCATCGTTGTTGCACGTTGAAGCACACACAGTTGTTCCCGCTTGGAAAAATTATGGTTTGCTCATTCAAGAAAAGCAAGTTGTTTCTTATTTTCTCAGAAAAACCAAACGCATGGTGGAGTTTTAGTTTAACTGTCATATCTATTGAGACGTTTGTTAAAGTCCTCTGAAATAAGAAAAAGAGAACATTTAAAGAACTTTAAATATGGTGCAGTTTATAGGCAGTGTTGCCAACTATTTTCAATAGAAAAGGTTAGTAGATGTTGATAAATGACATCACTCTATAACTTGCATATTGATTTTGTAATTTTCATAGCAACCAGCAGCATAAAGAGAAGATTAAATATAATCTGGCCATTTCATATTATACTCCAAACACATCATTACTATTATCTGTTCTTGAAGCTCAAATTTACAACTTGTGAAAGAAATAAGCAATTAACCCAGCAGTAATGTTGCTGTATCTCTTATATGTAATAATACTTTAGAATACCACAACTGTATAAGCAACATATGCCATGTATTACAGCTCTCCCTGTGCACAAAATAGGTGATTTTACTCATTAGTTTGAGCCTATTTGGCTGAAGAGTTGGGCTACATAACTGGAAAAAAATCAAGGTCCCAGAGTCTGGAGGAAGAGAGGAGACATGCAAAATTCAATTTACTTGAGGTCCGATGTAGAGTTTGCACAGTCAGTGTTGGTTTGGAGAGCCATGTCATCTGCTGGTGTTGGTCCACTGTGTTAGATCAGGTCCAAGGTCAGTGCAGCTGTCTACCAGGACGTTTTAGAGCACATTGCAAACCAGCTATATCAAGATGCTGATTTCATTTTCCAGCAGGACTTGGCACCTGCCCAAACTGCCAAAAGTACTAATATCTGCTTTAACGACCATGGTATCCCTGTGCTTTATTGGCCAGCAAACTCGTCCGACCAAAAACCCATCGAGAATTTATGGGGTATTGTGAAGAGAAAAAAGCGAGACCGAACAAAGCAGAAGAGCTGAAGGTTGCTATCAGAGCAACCTGGGCTTCCATGATGCATCAGCAGTGTCACAGACTGATCGCTTTCATGCCACGCTGCATTGCTGCAGTAATTCATGCAAAGGGAACCCCAGCCAAGCATTTCCTCAACCTGGAAATATATCAGTCGCTTCTGTGGCAGCTCAACCCTTGATTGTCACACACTACAGGCAATTTGGGAATGCCAGTTAGCCTAATCTGCATGTGGAAGAAAACCGGATCACCCGAAGGAAACCCACAACACAAAATATTATATATACACTACTGTTCAAAAGTTTGGGGTCACTTGCAAATTTCTTTGTTTTTGTTTAGTGATTTATTTTCTACNNNTTACAATGTAGAAAGAAATTAAAATCAGGAACCATCATGGAGTTAGAAAGTGACCCCAAACTTTTGAACGGTAGTGTGTATATATATACCAGTATATATATATATATATATATATATATATAATATACTGCACTACATACTGTGACTGCAGGTCTTAGCAAGCGCGCATGCAGCAAGGTATCAGGTCATTTTAAGGACTTTACCTGTGAGAAAACAGCAGGAACATCAGTTTGGAACTCATTTGATCTGGAGAAAGGTCTTTCCAGGAGCACTTGTGCAAAACGAGTGCTGCGTTCCAGTGCCAATTATTTTTTTAGAAGTGAATTTTCGAGCGTTTATGACGTCATGTTCTGCATTGTTGACGATTATGGTAGGTGTGTGGATGTTGGCATTTACGTGCTGGCATTTAGAATCGCTCCTCCTTTCCATAACCTGGACAACGATTTATTTTCTCACCGCCCAGATATACACCACACCTCCTCCTCCGTACTGTCCCGGACCCCTCGCCTGTTCCTGGTGCTCGTCCACACACAGCGGAGGTTTAATCATTAGAATATCTGATCACTGGAGATCCAAACCTTAATAGACTTAAGAGTTCACCCCAGTGAAAATGCCTTTTATTTACAAACATTTTTCCCACCTGCACATTTCGTTCTATCTCGTGGTTTAGACTTTTTATTGATATCCGATTCAGCCGCGCTTTCTCAATTCTCTCCTCTTGGCTTCCGAAATTTCGGGTCTCAGGGGGGAAGTTTAAAGGGGCGGAGGACTGGCTAATTATTTTAACGGTAGATTTAAATGCACCTTGGATAAATACAGTATTGTGCGAAAGTCTTAGGCACATGTAAGTAACTGCTGTAGAGAAAACACGCTTCTACATTGAAAAAAGCAGTAATGTATTAACCAGTCAATAATGGCTGTGACGACCCTTTGCTTGACACTTTGCTTATAATACACTGATCAGCTATTATTATGATCACCTGCCTAATATTGCGAGGTCATGGGACATGTATACTGCTAAACTAAGGACAAAGAATACGATTTGAGAAGTCAATAACAGATATAAGATTTGTTAATTTTATTGTTTAATACTAACATTATCACTGTACATCACACAAAACTGAAAACATGAAATGTATTTACAAATAAAGAAAATTCTTCAAACAAAAAGTATTAATAAATTGGCAAAAAATAATTATCCATTATTATGGATTATGGAAACTATTTTTTATGGAAATTATTTTTTATCATCATTATGGATAAAAAAAAAGAGAATGCCATAGACAAGTGAATTTTACTTTCATCTCCCTATCTTTGGCCACCACTTTTTACCTTTATTTTTACTTTCGCAGCTTTTATCAGACATTTTCCCATACCTCGTGTATGACCTACCCGTGATCATTTGATGTTGTTATAGTTGCTCATATCTAAATATTTAATCTTCATAAAGCATATCGACCTTTAGCTTCTTGTGGACTGCAGATGGGGTTTGGTCTTTGGCTGTTTCAGCTGTGTTTCAGCTGTGAATTCTTTGAGAAAGCTAGACTGCAGGTGTCTGGAACGCTCTTCATGTCTCACTGTGCATGATTACAAAAATGAAAGTATAGTTTAAGTTGTAATAAAAAATACTGAGAAGGTTGTTTGACCTTTTTTATTATATAAATGTTTTATATACGACTTCACCTGCTGAATAACTACAGGCACGTCATAATAAAATATATTTATCACTTTTGTTACTTACAGTACATGCGCGACAGTCTTGTTATTGAGGTTGCTCTGTGTACTGGTGGTTGATGATCTTAAACCTTCTCCTGGTTAAGCTCCCCAGCGGTTACTGTACTTTCCTACACACATATACAAAAACATATTTAAAGTGCATTCACACTGTTAAAATATCAAGCTATGAGAATACAGAATCAAATTGTGTTCGTGCATTGCATGGGGGTAACAACTTCTATATTCTATGTAATATTCTTGATACAGGTTATTCTATGTAATATTCTTGATACAGGTTAGATTTGTCAAGATATTCATTGATAATATACGGCCTGATAAAAGGCCCAATTAAAAAATAGTGTATATATTTAGATGTACCTAAAATATTATTTAACTGTATAACTGAACATTTACATATAGTAGTTTCAAAAAGACGTCTGAACAGTATATGGACTGTGCACTATGTTCAGACTGTGGACTGAAAGTAAACACTTCGTAAGCATCAATTATACAGCAAGCAGCCAGTGTGACACTATGATCCAAAATAATTTTATCATATTATAGTTGCGTCTTGAGTTATTATTAGCAATTAGGGGCCTTCGATAAACACTGTAAATTCTTTACTTAGCTTGGACCATCATAAGGTGTTATACAAGCTTTATTTTAAAGCAAATGTATACATTCATCTGACTGGACTGCTGAGCATTCGTGCCAGATTCCAGCTTTGAGCGATTATTTAGACAGAAGCTAGAATACACTCTCTTTATGAACAGTAAGTATATGCTGCCTCTAAGGGAGATTGATTGGCCGAGACACTGGATCCCTGAGGTGCGTTTCACAAGCAAAAAAACAAATAAACACATGCACCTCCATATCCTGGTGTTCCTTGTGAGAAACCTCTGTCCTTTTCAGTTGCTCCTCCTGCTGGGTCTGCTCTTGCACAGTCACAGTCGTCCCTCTGATTCTTAGCATCTAGTGTGAACTAAAAAGGTAGGCAAGTATAAGTGTGCAAACAGTTTCTTTCATTTTTAAGCCATAGATGGTCTCCATTTTCTACTCCACCTCAGGCTTGAGTTAAAAATAAACAAGACAAAAGGTTGTGCACCAGGTATAAACTCTTTGAAATTGAAATTAATAATAAATAAAAAAATCATTAAGCCTAGACCCAATCTACTTCTAGTTTTTCCAATGTTTGACAATGTAGACACTTTTTAAAACCCTACACACTATATCATACTGTTAAAATCCTCACTTTTACATGATTGTTGTCCCTTGTATCATGTTCTGCAGTTGCTTGAGTTCAGTTTTAGCTGTTTACCCCTCTGTCTTTTGTGTTCTTCAGTTGGTTTATCCAGTTGTTCCTTGATACTGAATATATCCTCCTCAATCTGTTTTTTGCTCTTCTTGTGTACTTTAATGATGTCTTGAATGTGGATCTCCTACAGGGAAAGAAAAGACTAACTTCTGATATTTTTGTAAAAGTTCTTTATTAACAGTTAGCTTTTTTATATTAAAGATGTTTAGCAATTAATTTCAGACCATTAGATGTGTAATTAAATTACTGTGTAACTAAGAACATCAAAAGATTACCCCAAGAAAATTTTATTCTTGGGTATATTCACTAAACATTAATACACACTAAGACATATATCAAATAAAAATTTTATTTGTCACATACACAGTCATACACAGTACGATATGCAGTGAAATGCTTATACGACCGCCA